>SNQJ01S0051078.1:48067-68463 GCA_010110895.2 Picea sitchensis
ACTAGCATGTTCGAGCTTCCACAAGGTGATGAATTGGGTCGAATGTGCCCCTTGTGGAGCATTTCTTGGATCTAATGCTTGATCTCCTCATTTTCTAATAGAGAGTGACAATAGAATATCCCATTGGGTAGCGGTGCATCAAGGGTCAGATCGATGGAATGCTTGACTTAACAGTGGAGAGGTACCCTAGTAGACAAGGAGAAGATGTCTTTGTATTCTTCCATGACCTTATCCACTTGATTTTGCTGCTTGGAGAGGTTGGTCGTAGAGGCCTTGGTTGTGGCTGCAATATTTCTCTCATTCTGAGAGTGAATAATGAAAAAGACAAAATTCCCAATCTGAGAGATGACCTTCCTACATTGCTTGGTAGAGATCAAGGAAATAACACTAGGTGGGACTGCCTTGGGTATCATGTACAATTTCTTGTTCAAAGTAATAATAACACTTCGAGGCCTAGACTCATATACAACATGACGTTTCCATAAATAAGGTTGGCCCAAAAGAAAATCACAAGATTCAAGGGGAGAAACATCACATAACACCTCATCTTTGAAGGGCTTGATGTTGTACGACATGCAACATTGTTGGTTGATGCGAAGATCGCTTCCTTGGCAGATCCATCTGATGGTGTAGGGTTGTGGGTGCGGCGTTGTCGGCAAGGCCAACCGCTTGATGACCTCCACTGAGATGAGTTTCTTCTGTCTACCGCTATCAGTGATGAAGTGCAGTGGGGTGACTTTCACCCACATCTGTGAATGAAAGAGGCGCTCACCTTCCTCTGTCTCATCAGGTTCACCGGGCTGGATATTGGTGGCAGCAATTATGGAACTAGGTTCCACGTCAATGATCTATCTGCCTTTTTCTGGTTCTGACTCAAATTCGAAAATCACATTTGATTCAGAGGCTTTTACCTCAACCATCAATGAATGATTTGAGAGGCAATCAACATTGTTATGCCAGGAACTCTTATGGAAGTCACACCACNTTCTTCATCTTTCTGTTGTCCTTCTTTGCTTATAGCTTGGACTGGTTGTCCTGAGGTGGTCCATCTTTTCTCTGCCCTTTTTTCTGTGGGTTGGGGATGCCCTTGCTCTGCTTATGCTATGAGGTCTTCCCAGACCCAAACTATCGCGTCTTTTGTTTAAGCTTCTACTTGATTTTGATATCATATCGATAGGCCATACCTAAGGATGAGATGTCCATAAACTCCATTTCTTCCTAGATGTATCTATGCAGAACACCACGATAATTGAGCTCACTATGTCTCTCAGTATATTTGATACCCATATTGGTGTGCAAGGTATGGAAGATATTTGTGAACTCTTGCACTGCTTGGTCCCTTTCCTACCACAGTGTGGTCCATTTTGTATATAGGTCATCATAACTTCCAACAAGGTAGTATTGTTCCTTAATAACATCCCTGAAGGAACCCCAAGTGGGTGAAACTACAAATAATGTGGATCCCTCTATTTCCTTTTTCTCACATAAAGTCTCCAACCAATATTTGACATGGGGAATGACCTTGAGAAGCACATATGTAATATTTTATCTATCAGAAAAGTTGTGGATAGAAAAATACCCTTCTAGAAGGCTTAACCATTTATCCATGGCATCTGCATATATTTGACCTTCAAATATAGGAATATCGAAATTGATCTATATCTTGAAGGGGGCGACGCCTCTGCTTGAGGTGGATTCATCACTTGTCGACAATCGTCGAAGGATTTGTGAAAATTTGTCCATCATCTCATTCCTTTGTCACTTGAGGGCCTCCTCGAGCAACATTTTGAAAGGATCTCATGTCCCATCATCTTTATTTTCACCTGACATGGACAGTTTCTTGGGCATGTGAGAGTAGTTGTCCTCAATAGAAACAAGCTTGAGACCCAACTCTCTATACCTTGACCATGTCAGGGACATGCACTAAAACCCAACAAGGAGCAGGATGCTCTAATACCACTGATATGGATTTATGAGTGGAATGAAATGAAAACACATATTTATAATATTAACATAGAGACATAGAGAATAATAATAGAGATACAATAAAACTTGACTTCTATTAAATAAGAAATATGTTGAAACTGTAAAATGTAGACTGAAAACAAGCTTGCTAGAATGGGGGCAACTTATCTCTGAGAAGAGATGTGATGGCTATGCTTATTCACAAGAAGATGAGTACAATGAGGCTTTGGAATCCTTTTTACAATAAACATCAATGCCAAAATCCTAGACTTCCAAAAACCTAACCCTAGGAGATGAAATGCCAAAAGTCTTGTGGGCTTCGTTGGGGTAAGTTAGTACATTAACTTCATGGGGTCATAACTTTTGCATACGATCTCTGTTTTGGGTGCACAATATCTCGTTGGAAATTTTTTGATGAGGAGATACATTTATGGGGCTCAATCATTCCTTCGATAATCATTGAGGTGATCGATAGCGAAAAAAACATAGTTTAGGCCCTCAAAATGGCCTCGGAAGTTTAGGACCTGAAAAAACTACTAAAACTAGTAAATTGCCAAAAACAAATTTGTTTTGAGCCAGTTGGAATAGGTGGATGGACATTGATATCCTCCTAGATCACCGAAAGGAGGCTACAACCCCCTTTCATTTCCTCGTCTTTCCTTCCTAAAATATAAGTGTATGCCAAACTGTCACTACCATTGATATTGTCATTGATATATCAATCAACATGTCACTGTCACGTCAACCTATCACATCAATCTATCACTCTCAACTTGTCACTGTCAACCAGTCACTATCAACCTCTCACTGTCACATCAACCTGTCACTTTCAACCAGTCACTATCAACCTCTCATTGTCACATCAACCTGTCATTGACATACCATCATCAACTTATCACCACCGCTAATACACAACATCAACGAAACCATATCCAAGATCACCAAGAACACCTCTCAACCAGATGCTCAACATCACCAAAACATGCCTCTAGTCATGTGCCAAGCATGTACCAAGATCACCAACATGTATCATACCATCACAAGATGAATGTACCAAAACATGTACCATACCATGTACCAAACATGTACCATACCATGTATCAACCATGTACATCAACACTTGTACCATACCATGTGCCAACACTTGTACCATATCATGTATCAACAAATGTACCACAACCTGTATCATATAATCAACCATGTAGCAATATGTGTGATAAGCCAAGTACCATGAAGTGTACCTCAACCATATACCATATCACTCATGATACGTCTCAATCATTCCATATAACATGTACCATAAGATATCATCAATGAGGTGCCTCAACAAAGTACATAACAACCAAGATCATATACCAAGTATTTGCTTCAACCATGCACCAAGGATGTGCCTCAAGCATGTGATATCATCACCATAACATATGCCAAACTAGATACCAAGATAGCCAAGAATGTGCTTCTAACAATGTATCATATCATCACCAAGGTGTACCATGCACAATCACTACCATGATATTCCTCAAGCATGTATCGTAACAACATAAGCATAAGCTTCAAGACTAACACATAAGCATACCTTTGATCCTATAGATGACCTGATACACAATAACACTGACTTGTAAACTTTCCTCATACCTCAACAACTTGGCACTAGCATTTTCCCCAAATATGTCTTGTCCTTATAGGACTAAGACTGTTTTCTAGCGGGGCCTTGCGTGATGAGCCCTAGACAACCCATGAGGGTTCCTTACAGGACACTAGATGTCTGATCTATGAGGATCATATAAACTACGGTTTCCGCAGAAATTCCCACTCTCCTCTGCAATCCCAAAACTCCTGCACTTCTCCCTCTCCGCTGCCTCATATTTCTCCATCGCAAGCTTGTCAATAGATCACTTACTCACATAGAAGATATTTAAATAAACTTGTGTGTGAATGTACTTATGAGAGACTTCTTGAGGTGTATATATAATTTTTCTAAGTAACCTCTTTCCTTAACTTTAGGGATTCTTGAACCTTATTGTTACAACTACTTTACCCTTTCATTAATTACTTGTAACCAATTAGGGGCTTGTTAACCATTCTTCAGGGCTTCCAACTTCATGAGGCCATATCTCCCTGATAGCGAGGAACCGCGTGACATACCACCTACCGTTGGAAATAGAACGTCGAGGACTATTAATCTTTGAGTGAATTAATTTCATTTGCATTGTCCTTCATGTCCTTATTCCTCAAAAAACTTTGGGTTCCATGACCACACCTATGGGGTTTCTTGTAGACTTCTTTAAATGCACCCATCACATCCGTTGACGTCAACCACTTTTGTTGACATCAATGAAAAATGACTTACCATCAATATTGACCACAAATCTAGGGCATCTCAACTTATCCAAGAGTTAACATCAATGACAACCAATTGTCCAAAAAAACTGCACAACCTAGGGAATGTGATCCCCTTCTTTTCCATAAAATCCCTTAGTTTATCCCACTTCCCTCCAAGGCTCCAACACAGGTCGGCTAGGAAATATATTTATTGAGGACTCTAAGAATATTAGCTATAAAAGGAGTTCTCACAACATCCTTCTCATGGGATTTGGAGAATTTTATCAACAAAAATGTCACTCCTTAGGCATGGAATCTTGGTTCTTAGCGTAAAACCCAACTTCACCAAGCTGTTTTTCCATACCCAGTATGTATTCCTTCTATTTCCAACACCAAACTCTCCTTTTTCTCTCCTTTGACAAGCTGTAAAAATTGTCCTCTCTCTATACTCAAATTTCCTTTTCTTCTTACATGCATGATTGACTCTCACATTTCCCAAAAAGTGGTTTTACTCAGCCCATGCTATCATAAAATAGGTGATATGACTTTGCCATAAACCTATGACATGAGTGAACTTAGCCCATACTTCAATATCTAGGTGAGATGAATTTTCCCACCAACCTCTTACATGCATTCAACCACCAATTTGAATAAGTCAAAGGGGTAAATATTAATAATAAAATGATTTAGAAAAGTGGCTTTGGTTTGTTAGGCATGTGGGATTTCCCCTTGGACCCCATTTATGCCCCTCTCTTGTGGAATCATATCTCTTCAATGTTATCATCCCTCTCATATGGAAACCAACAATGTAATATTATTAATTAGTGTATGTATATATTACAATGCTAGGCTCTTTGGCCTTTGATCAATACAAACTCTTCGGCCCAAAACATACTAGTTCACTAGCATATTTAACATATTTACAGTACAATTCACGGGGATTAAAACTAAGATGTTACATCCCCTCCCCCTTATTTTTTAATTATCCTTAAGACACATCACTATATAGGTGTACATATATTTAGATATTGAATTTTTACAATGATATACTCAATAATTCCATAGTATAATGATTCTTGTAGAAATTTCAACCAACAATCTCTCATTCCCCTCAGTCTACACAAACCAAGGAGGTGCACCCCCTTCTCTTCTCCACAATCCCTCAGGCTATCCCACTTCCCTTCTGGGGCTCCAACATAGACCGAGCAAGAAGGATCGAAGTTTTGGCTTTAGGAACTCCAACCACAATCATTTCACAATTTATTGACTCTTGTAGCCATTCCAATTAGCAAACTATCATTCCCATTAGTCTGCAAAACCCAAGGGATGAGATTTTCTTCTCTGCATCATATTCCCTCAAACAATCTCCATCCCTTCCCGGGCTTCAACATGTTGGACAATTAGTTTGGACAATTTGTTTTCATTGATGTCAACCCTTGGAGAGTGATCTTAGATATTTTTTTCAACCCTTAGAAATTGACGTCAAACCTTGGAGAGGTCCAGAGATGTTGGACAATTGATTGACATTTGTATGATCAGTATGATCGATATTGATGATGAGTTAGTTGGGTACATTTTATGTAGTCTACATGTAGACCTGGACATGAAGGTGTGGTTATGGGACCCAACTTTGGTTGAGGAATATGGTCATGAAGGATAGTGAAATTGTAGGGAAGACTATCATAGATGTATATTACATGTTGTGCCATTTCTGGTGATATGTGGAACGCCACGTGGTTCCTCGCGGTTAGGGAGATATGATTTTGTGAAGTTGGAAGCCTCGAAGAATGACCAAGAATCCCCTACTTGGTTACAAGTCTTTAATGAAAGGGTAAAGTGGTTGTAACAAGAATGTTCAAGAAGCCCTAAAGTTAAGGAAAGAGGTTACTTAGAAAAAGTATAAATACACCTCAAGAAGTCTCTCATAAGTACATGATTTATACACACAAGTTCTTTGAATATCTATATAAGTGATCAAGTGATTCTTATATGAGGTAACCAAGGATATCTGAGGTGTTTTGTAGAGGGAAAATGAAGTAAATAAGGTCGAAATTGCAAGGGTGGATGAAGTCTTGTGAGGATGTGTTCTAAGGTATGTTATTTAAAGGTTGTCTTACCATTTTTGTTATAATGTTTTTTCTAGAATGATTCAAATAGATAAACCGTGAGGCTATTGAGACAACATATCAAGGTATATCTGGTAGACATTTCATCTTCTGGGTCATTTTATTTTTGGAGATACACTCTGTGGAAGATACGGTTTTTGGCTAGTCCTGGAACTAGTCTCAAACAAGTGTTCTAGGTAAAAAGGTCATACATTATTCATAGAAGATAAAAATTCAGTGATACCACATGAATTGGATATATTAGAGTATGTGCTATGATGTGTGCGATTTTTAGATCTAGACATCAAATATTTCATGCGTGGCATGCTCTACAAGTTCGCTCTCTAGAATACAATAGAATTCAACAAGGTCTGCCATTTTTGTTATAAATCATTTTATGGGATGTTCCAAGCACTAAAACCTAGAGGAATTGTAGAGAAGATATTGCAGAATATTGTTTACCATTTCCAGACCTTTATTCATTACAGGTATGGAGTTATGCTTGTTGAAATTTATGGTTTGTGACAAATCCAAAAACTAGTCCTGTGAGTCTAAGGTAAAGTTTGATGAAGATGTTATTCTCTTGTTGTTGAAGTTGAGGAAGGTTTGTAGGTCTGTGATAACATACAACAGGTATGTTATAGAGTTACAAGTATGTTTATATGAATGTTTTGAGGGTTACATGTTGATTATGTTATGATGTATGGCATGATTGAGACATATCATGAGTGATATGGTATATGGTTGAGGCACATGGTTTGAGGTACATGATTGGATGCATGTCTTGTTAATATTAGTATAATGATTGTTGAGGCATAGATTGGTTCTTGGTTTATCACATGATTGAGGTGCATGTTGGACACTTGATGTTGGCATAGTGCTTGAGGCACATCTTAGTGATATTGGCATATTGGTGGAGGTTTGGTGCATGGTTGATGCACTGGTTGTGTTACAACTTGATGTACATGGTTATGGTACAGGTTTGATGCATGGTATGGTATGAGTTCTAGTTGGTTGATGAGAAGATACAATTTAATGTGATAGTGACAGTGGCAGTGGAAGTGACATTAGCAGTGATAGTGGCAGTGTCAGTGGCAATGGCAGTGACAATGATTATGATAGTGATAATGACAGTGGCAGTGACAGTGGAAGCGATTTTGGTAGTGATAGTTGGTCTACAATTATATTAAAGGGTGGTAGGATGGGGCAAGGAGAGGGGGTTGTAGCCTCCTTCTAGTTGGAGCCAGAAAATTCAGGGAGTTGTAGATTCCTTTAGGTTGGATCCTGAGAATATGGGGTTGTATCCTCCTTCCAGTTGCAGCTGGAGAATTTGGAAATTGGTGCTTCCTATGAATGAATTCTTGATATATATAAGAAAGGATTATGTGGTTTTCTCCCATTTGGGTTTCCACATAAATACTAGTGTACTGTTTATTTGATGTGATGTTGTTGATCTAATTTTGCTTATGATTATATTCTCATGATATATTGAATGCAATCATAGATGATACATTGATGATAAGTGTTAGGATATTTAGACACTTAGGAGTTAGTTAAGATCTACTTGGTCTAATATGTCATTAAGTAAAAGTGTGTTTCTTAGTGTGTTTATTTAGTATGCATTAGTATGTATTTGTAGTTAGGAAATCCGATGGTCACGATATGTTCCCGACATAGAGTGATCTGACGATTCATACTCTCCTTGATCTTAACGGCCATTGATTTGTGGCTTAGCACCCAATTGGTCCATGATCTCTATTTAAAGAGCATGGAGGGTCATTTACCGATGATCGATTGTGAGAAACTCTCTTGTAAAATCTCTCTGTAATCATTTTCTTTTCATTAATAAATTGCTCCAAGTGGCTGCATTGGTTGGGGCCGTGGATGTTTCCCTGTAGGGGTTTTACCACGTGAAAACATCAGTGTGTTGATGTTTTATCTAGTTATGTGAGTGGTTACTGAAGGTGTTTGTCCTCTATTGGAATACCTATGTTGTCGAACATGGTATCAGAGCTTGTTTGAAGACCCGCTCCTGTTGTAGATTGAGATCGTGAAGATGAGTTGTATCATCTCCATTTTATGGAATTTCCATACATTTATGGGCTGAGAGGATTGTTCCATTACGTCCGGAGCACTCATTTCATTTAGGAACACTTTTCATTTCACTCAAAAAGGTTTTCGTTTTCCCAAGATACGACCATTATAGTCAGATCCAGAGGTATAAAGCCTAGATACGCATTTTTTAAATTTCTGCAAAGTTTTATTTTGATTTTATTTCAGTTTGTATTTTTTATTTCCGGGTTGCTATTCTTTTAGATCTGCGTATTCTATTTGCCCCGTGCCCTGTGCGATCTCAGAAAATCAGAAACATATAGGAAAAGGTGCATCTTCCGAATAAGCTAACCGAGATCTAACCCTTGTTGTCATCGGGAAGCGAACTTTTTTTCTTTTGTGAAAATAGTTTTTTTTAGCATGCTCTCCAAGGTCATCTTCCACAACAATAACAACAACATCGCCAATCCTCCTTCTAAACATTACAATATATTTTGCTAGACCATTTGGTTAAAACTTGCCTTATTAAGTAAGAGGTCTCGAGTTCAAGTCTCTCTTTTGTTACAATTTTGAAAAGGTTCATGCTAAAATTGTAAAGTGTATTTCACTTCAAGTATAAAATTGAATCACTATAAGTAGCTTTAATATTTTATTTTAGAGTTATTTATTTTGCATGCAGTTTTTCTGTTATAAAGTAACTTCATTGTAAAAGTGATCCCCACTTCTCTTTATAAAAGTGGGTCACTTCATAAAGCAACTTACACTATCACATGGTCAGTTGGTTATCGTTTATGCCTTTTTTAAAAGGGCATAACTCTCACATCGGAAGTCCGTTTTCAGTGCCGTATTTTTTTTAAAAACGCATAATTTTTCGAGATCTTTCCATCCAGATCATCAGTTTCAGTTTTTAAGACCATATTATCTACATATTTAATATGGCTTCTACAAGTAATGTCTTGCTTACCAGCAACAACTACTTCCAATGGAAATCTCATGTGGAAGATTTATTAAGAAGTAAAGGCTTGTACCAGATTCCCTTGGGAAAGGAAAAAACACCCACTAATGCTGATAAGAAAGCCAAGTGGGATAATAGGAATGACGAAGCATGTGGAAAAATCAGAATGTCCATATCTCCTGATTTAAGGTACCACCTTCAAGAAATTGATGACCCCAAAGAAGCTTGGGACAAGATTGAATCTATGTTTGGTAAACTCAATATTATTCAAGCACAATAGTTAGAAAATCAAATATTGAACTTCAGTCCAAATGATTTTTCTTGTCTTGGAGACTATTTATCTAAGTTTAAAACACTCAGAATTTTATGTGAAGAATGTAATATAAAAATGGAGGAAGAGCATTGCATCTATTTTATTCTTTCTAAGCTAGGTAGTGCATATTTTGTGTTTGTAACTACATTTTATGCCATGAGAGAGGCTCTAGGGAAAGCTTATGAAAAACCCACTCTTGAGTCCTTTTGTGCTTCTTTGATTAGAGAGGAAGATAAGCTTATATGACTTGGAGTAATCAACACTGCAGGTACCTCTAACAAAGCCTTAGTTGCCCAACAGAAAGATAAACCCAAGTATCCCAAGAAGCAACATCCTCGCTACAACAACAAGCAATATAAGGGTCCCAAACCCGCCCAGACAACTTCAGCTTCTAATGGTGACAAAGGAGGAAAATATAAAAATAAGAATACTAACAAACATTGCAAATTTTGTGATAAAGATGGTCATGATGAGTCCAAATGTTTCAAGAGGATGGCATCTTTAGAAGCAGCGACGAAGAAGCACAAAATCAGTATTGATTCTACTTCTTCTTTTTCTTCTCATGGACATACACTTTCTTCATCTGGTTTTTCTTCAATACACCTTCTACTTCTACTTCTGATAAATGGCTTATTGATTCTGGAGCATCTTATCATATGGCTAAGGATAGAGACATATTTTCTACTCTAAATGAATGTAACACCAAGAAAATATTTGTTGGTGATGATAGATCTCTTAGTGTTGAAGGATCTAGAAAAATACAAGTAGAAAATGGTCATTTCAATGATGTCTTATGTGTTCCAAGTCTTTCTTGTAACCTTCTATCAGTGTATCAAATCACTCATTCAGGTGAAGGTAAAACCGTAGAGTTTTCACCTCACCAAGTTGTAATCAAGGATCTAAAAGATCCTAATCATGTTCTTGCAACTGAAATTGCTGATGATATTACCAGGTTGTACAAGTTTGAAAGCTTTGGGTCATCATCTTTTTCATCAGTTTTTGTTTCTCATATCGATGACTTGAGAAAAAATTGGCATGAGCGGTTTGGTCATCTAAACTATCGCTCATTGCAACAACTATGTAATCAACATATGGTGACTAGTCTTCCTCTTGTTTCATGCATAGATGGTGTTTGTACCGGTTGTGTTCTTGGAAAACATCATTAGGATTGTTTTGAAAAATGTGCCTCTTGGCACGCCTCGAGTCCTTTGTAGCTTGTTCACAGTGATTTGTGTGGTCCACTTTATTTTCCTTCTTTTTCTGGGTGCAAGTATTTCTTAAATTTCATTGATGACTTTTCCAGACGTACTTGGGTTTACTTCTTAAAAGTTAAGAGAAATTTTTTTTGGCCTACAATGCCCTTGTAGAAAAGAAATCTAACCATCAAATTCAAAGGCTAAGAACATATAATGGAGGAAAATATGTGAACAATAATTTTACAAATTATTTCACTACACAGGGAATCCAAATGCAACACATTGTTCCATATACACCACAACAAAATGGTGTTGCTGAGAGAAAGAACTGCTCATTAAAATAAATGGCTAATTGTATGATCCAATCTAAGGGATTAAGTCTAAAGTATTCGATGAAAGCCATCAACTGTGCAAATTAAATAGTAAATCACACTCCCACAAAGTCTCTTGAAAATATAACACCAGAAGAAGCTTGGACTAAAATTAAACCAGATGTGACAAAACAAGTCAGTACCAAATACTGATTCTGGCTAAAAACTGTGCGCACGAGCTCTGTTACGTTAGGGTTTGAGTGAGCCGCCATGGCAGGCCAGGGAGGGGAGCCGCTGCCCCCTCCTTCCGACGCCTGGTAGAAGCATGCATCAAAAAGTCGACCGTCTCAGAAGATCCAAGCTTCGTCAAGAAACTGAAGGATATTCCAGAGATCGAGCTCCCTCCTGAATACCCAATGAAAGTCGCCCTATCTCTTTCTGAACGAGGACTCATCGGCCAGTTTATGGGACTCTGGCCCTCAACCATATCCACAGACAATTGGATTCAGGGAAACTGGAGACCTTTGATAACAAATAGTGTGACCTACTACGCGGTCGGGCGAGGGTACTTCATATTCGAATTTATCTCCCAGGAGGACAGAGACCTGATCTTCAGAAATGGCCCATACTTCATGGGCACACAAGGTCTATATCTAAATAGATGGACCCCGAACTTTGAACCTACCTTAGAAATACCCAAGGACGTCCCGGTCTGGGTAAGACTCCCCAACTTGCCGATCCACTGCTGGAACCCCACTTCACTTCAGGCAATAGGCAATGGACTTGGGCGTTACATCGACCGAGCAGAACCTAGAGACCAGTATTCTTGTGCACGAATCTGTGTAGAGGTAGATCTGGAGGTAGGCCTACCAGAGGCAATAAAGCTGAAGGTCGGAACTTGGCAACACATCCAGAAGATGGACTACAAACAACTTCCGTTCAAGTGAAGAGGATGCCACGAATATGGCCATTTCCAAAGAAACTGCCCAAAAGTCCCCCCCACCAAAGAAAAAGAAGGGGATGAAGGTTGGCAGCAAGCCCGGAAAGGGAGATCAAGAGCAAGAGGCCAAAGAAGTGAGCAGACAGAACAACAGAAATCCAAACCCACGGAGGCCCCAGGAAAGGAGAACAGCTTTAGAATCTTAGGCCAAGATACGGAGGAAAGCGCGCAAGATCCAAATACAGAAATCCATGAGGAAGGGAAGGAAGACCAGAACCTAGAGGATAAGGGGAATACGCCAGCAGAAGAAGACGAGACACAAAGCAACTCCCCCCAGAAGCAGGACGACAATCAGAACATAGAGGAAGGGGAGATCTCGATAGGTAGCGATTCAGAGGACGCAAATGAGGTTTGGACCACCCCAAAAAAAAAGGAAGAGGTCGGAAATCAAAAATCGATGAAAGGAACCAGGAAGCCTACAACGTTGTGCTCAATGGGTCACAACCCACCATAAAAAAGGTGTTCAATGTCCATAACATGCGGAAGCAGGCCAAAGCCTCCCAAGGAGGCCACCCCGCCCCCCCAAGGTTCATGATGATCATATCCTCCTGGAACTGTAGGGGAATGGGCAGCAAAAAGAAGGAAGAAGCGTTAAAAGATATCCTCAAATCCTCGAAAGCAAGTATCCTACTGCTCCAGGAGACCAAAATGAGCCAGCAAGATGCGCTCAAAACCTTGTCGAATGTTTGGAAAGGAAGTCACGGAGTCGTCGGAAATGCCAGGGGTGCCTCAGGAGGGCTCTGCACATTGTGGGACGCCTCCAAAATAGACATGCTCAGCTCCCATATCTGCATGCATTGGATTCATACCAGAGTTCTCCACAAAAACACAGGATGTCAGGTAAGCATCTTTAACATTTATGCTCCACAACTATTAGGGGAAAAAAAACACTGCTGGGAATCTCTGCAGGCCTATCTCCATCAAAACAATCTCTCCAATATTATTCTCGGAGGAGATTTCAATGTAACGCTGGCCCAGGACGAGAAGAGGGGTGGCTCGATAGTGAGAGATCCGACCAGAGAATGGGTAGAGGACTTAGCCTCTGCATGGGACCTTCTCGATATAAAACCCGCCAGAGGTCGTTACACATGGACAAATAAGAGAACTGGTCCTGGACACCTCGCTACCAGATTAGACAGGTTCCTCATACAAAGCTCCTTCCTGCTGCTAGGACTTGAAGCAAAAGCAGAAATTCTGGCCCATAGTGCTTCTGACCATAAACCAATTCGATTAGAAATAAAAAAAGACCAAGTCAAAGGGTCCATTCCCTTCAGATTCAGCCCAAATTGGATCAATGATAAAGGATTCACAGAGCTTGTTACAAAAGTGTGGGCCACCACAGTTCAAGGCTCAACAACCTATGTATGGGAGGAAAAAATAAAAAGGCTAAAATTTGCTCTGAAGTCATGGGCCAAAAGCCAGCCGAGTCCAGCAGCAGTGCGCCTAGCATCCCATAGCCAACTTGAGGCATATCAGCTCGCAATGGAACAATAGGAGATCACTCCGGAAACTTTGAAACATGAGGACAACCTTCAAAGGCAATGGCACCAAGCCTGCAGGTTGGAGGAAAATTATTGGAGGCAGAAGTCGAGAATTTTATGGCTGAAAGAAGGAGATTGAAACACAGCCTACTTCCACAAACAAGCAGAAGAAAGAAAACAATACAAGGCAGTGATGGAAGTGCAGGTCCAGGACAAAATAATTGCGGATCCTGATGGCATTAAACAAGCATCTTATGAAACTTTTGAGAAATTATACACAGCCCCAAAGGACGTGGATCTAGACCAGCAAGGATACCCCCTCACGCTGATTCCAAAGCTAATAACTGCAGACATCAACAACAAGATGACAAGGGAGGTAACGCAGCAAGCAATAAAGGAGACCCTTGACCAGATGAATCCAGACAAAGCTCTGGGACCAGACGGGTTCACTGCCAGGTTTTATCAGCAATGTTGGGAAACCATCAAAAAGGACCTAACCAAAATGATCTAGAAGTCACAGAAGGCCAGCAAGCTGGGAGGAAGCACCAACTCTTCCTTTCTGGCACTCATTCCGAAAGAAAAAGGAGCGATTTCCTTCAATAGATTCAGACCAATCTCTTTATGCAACACAAGCTATAAAATACTTACCAAAGTAATAGCTAATCGCCTCAAGGCAGCGCTTCCTCTTATCATTCCTGAAAATCAAGGAGGCTTTATCCAGGGGAGGCATATCGCTGACAACATCATCCTGGTACAAGAAGCGATCCATTCCAGTGTGCTAAGAAAAGAAAAAGGTATGGTCATCAAACTGGATCTCGCTAATGCTTTTGATAGAGTCAGACATGAATTTTTATTTGAAGTTATGAGGAAGTTTGGATTTGATTTGCACTTCATAAGCTGGATTAAAGCCTGCATCGGATCTCCATGGATAGCCCCCCTGGTGAACGGGAAGGTAACTGCCTTCTTTAAATCCTCCAGGGGTCTAAGGCAAGGCTGCCCTCTGTCGCCTCTGCTTTACACACTTCAAGCTTCAGCTCTCAGCTACCAATTGGAAAACGCCCAAATAAATAAAGATCTCCTTGGTCTAAGAATAACACAAGGGGTGAAAGACATCAACCATGCTCAATTTGCGGATGACACGCTGCTACTGGGGGGAGCAAGCCCCATCATAGCAAAAAAAATTAAGGAAGAGCTGGACGCCTATGCAAAAGCCTCTGGCAGCGAAATAAATCTGGCCAAAAGTAACATTTATGGCTGGAACATCACCCCAAATGAAATGCTGATAATCACTCGAGTTCTTGGGATGGAGGGGCACACAAATTGGGATGCTTTTAAGTATTTAGGAGTTCCAATCTTTAAGTCTGCCCCAAGAGCTTCCCATTGGAGCCACCTAGCAGAAAAACTTAAGAACAAGTTCTCTTCCTGGGGGGCCAACTGGTTGAGCTTAGCAGAGAAGACAGTCCTGATAAAAGCTGTAGTAGCTAGCCTCCCAATCTATCAATGCTCGTTGCTACTAGCACCAACCACAGTCATTCAAAAACTTGAGGATTTTCAGAGATGATTCCTATGGGAAGGAGGAAAGTAGGAAAAGAAGAAGCTGCATCTAGTTAAATGGGAAAACCCCGCAAAATCCTATATGGAAGGAGGTCTCAATCTTAAAAACACAAGGACTCAAAATCTGGCCTTAGGGGCAAAGCTTCTCTAGAAAATGGTAACCGGCAAAGCCACTTGGAGTAAACGAGCCATATGGAGGAAATACTTTCGAGGGTCTCGGGATAGAAGCTTGGAACTCCCATGCAAGGAGGGGAAAATCTCTCCCATCTTTGCGCTTTGCAAAAAAGCGATCGCTCTCTTCACCCCCCATTTAACCTGGATTCCGAAAAGTGGCAAGAAAATAATAATTTGGACAGACTCTATAATGGGCGACCCTCTGCTAGATCAGCACTAAGGATTGCAAGACCTCAAAAGATGGATGGACAGCCAAAAAATCTCAATACTCTCAGACATCTCAGTTTGGGGAGCAGAAAGGCCTCATCTCTGGTAAGGATGGGCAGTCCCAAACAGACCAGCCATATTAGACAGGCAATGGGATGCTCTCAAGAAGTGTCTGCAAGGGAAAGCTCCGCTAAAGAAGGCAGGCAAAGATGAACGAGGATGGGGCAGGAATGCTCAGGCTTATACCACAACAGAGGGATACCATCTTTTCAGCTCCGTCCCCACTGCATTGCCAAATCCAGCCCTTTGGAAGGCAGTCTGGAATTATCGCTCCCTGCCAAAAGTTGACCTATTCATTTGGACCTTGGCTCATAAGAGTATCCCAACGGGGGATAATCTCAAAAGAAGGGGCTAGGAAG
This sequence comes from Picea sitchensis, assembly GCA_010110895.2. Lineage (NCBI taxonomy): Eukaryota > Viridiplantae > Streptophyta > Pinopsida > Pinales > Pinaceae > Picea > Picea sitchensis. Next base: position 64,122 of record SNQJ01S0051078.1, read on the forward strand.
GGCCCTTTAGATGCCCTCTATGCCTCCAAGAGGAAGAAACAACTAACCACCTTCTCCTAAATTGAAGTTACTCAAAAGAAGTCTGGATGAAGGTGACAGGCTGCCAGCCAGCCACCAGCCTCCCCACTGATGTAATCAACCTACTCCTCCAATGGGAATCCTTGTTCCCCTTTGCCGACAAGAAAAGGAACCAAACTCTCTGGATATGGGGATTGCTACCAAAGCTCGTCCTATGGAGTCTCTGGTTAGAAAGAAATCATAGAATTTTTAAAGACAACCAATTAAGTGCAGTCAGAACTGTCACTAAAATTCAAGCAATGCTGGGGGAGTTAGCTGCACATCTCAACTCCACAGTAAAGCTACACAATCTGGATGAAGATCAGAGGAGTTGGATAGCTCAATTCAACGTCCCAGGATTAGGAAGCCAACATCGAAGTCATCCAAACCAAGAAAGCTGGGAGATCAGGGAAAGCGGAAAGGAATTTGCCAACTGGAAAAGTAATATCAAAACACCTATCCTCCATTTTGATGGGGCCTCGAAAGGGAACCCAAGGCTGGCCGGAGGAGGGGGCACAATTGAAGATCCCAAACAAGACAAAGTGACGCAATATGCTCTTGGGCTCGGTATAGAAACCAACAACAGGGCTGAGGCATTGTCTCTCTGGCAAGGATTGCAATTGGCAGTAAAACTCAGAATCCTGGACTTGACAGTAATAGGTGATTCCAGAATCATCATACAGGCCATGGTCAAGAGATCCAAAACTCAAAGTATCAAACTCAACAATCTCCTTGATAAAATTCGGCTCATTATAAGAAATTTGAATTCTTGTCAATTCTATCACGTGCTAAGGGATCAAAATCGAAGTGCTGACAAAGAAGCCAACCAAGGCGTGTTATTGGAGGCAGGAGCACTGTCAGTAAATGGCATAATGGAAAGAGTGGAGATCCCATGAACCCACGCAGGCCACAGGCACTCATCCAAATGCTGGATCGTGCAGGGACAAAGGATCTGGGTGAATCGAGCAAGCAGACAGGGACATTTGGTTTGATTGGCAGGCAGGCTCGGCTAAGTACCAAGAGGAATGGCGACCCAGCTCTGAGGCAGCCACAGGATCCGCGCGATCTCGTCCAGATCCCACAGGCAATGATGGAGATGAGCGAAAAAGAAATAAAGGGAGGTCGACCCCCCCTCATTCCAGCCCAAGGAAAGATATGCAGGATGCTTAGGAACTCAGAGAGTGAAAGGAAACAGAGTAAGCAGAGCCAGGCACGCGAGGTGAGAGCACGTAGGGAGATGGCATCTTCATCCAAAGGGATGATGAGAACAGAAGAGCAGCTGAAGGAGATGGACAAAACTCTTGCAAATCTGCAACAGATGCTTCAACATCAGTTAGACTTTCTGGAAAATTTGGATGTGGAAGCTGGACGCAGGCTGGAACAGCTTGAGTCGGACATCACCATGACTAAAATTGGTTTTGTAGAGGAATTGGACAAGCTTCACAAAGAGCTGAAGAACCTTCAACACGAATTTGATGAAAGAATGGAACAACTGGAGGCTAAGATGGCCCAACTGAACAACAATTGGAGCCAGGAAGAAGAGAAGTAATCTTTTGTGTTAATTGTAAATGTAAGCAAGCTCTCCAATCACTCTGGCATTTGTCTCAGCCAAGGCTTTAAATAAGCAGTATATTAAGCAGAAAGGGAGCTAAGTCAGTCAATAGGTCTAGTTTCAAGGTAGACTGTAATCAGAATAGTAGGCCCGAAGACACATTGGGCCAATTTTGTAACTGAATCTGTGGCTTTGCCACCCCTCTAATATAAAACATACCCGTTTACGTCAAAAAAATTAAATTAAACCAGATGTAAGTAACTTCTGTGTATTTGGTAGTATAGCATGGGCTCACATTCCTGATGAGAAAAGGAAAGCATTGCAACCTAAAAGTGAGAAGTGTATATTTTTTGGCTATTCTGAAGATGTCAAAGGTTACAGACTTCTTCAATCACATTATAATGAAATTATTATTAGAAGAGATGTTAAATTTGATGAAAATCTCTTGGCCTACGAGCCTAATTCAACATTTGTGCCTTCTTTGGCATGCGAGCCTAATTTGGCAGTTGTAACTTCTTCGGCCTGCGAGCCATATTCGACGTTTGTTCCTTCTTCTGATCTGGTTTCTTCTTTAGATGATGACAGTGAGGATAAAAATCCATTTCCGCCTGCTCACCCTCCTCCAGATGAGTCCTTTGAACCTGAACCAACACCAGTTCCACCGCTTTCTAGATGGGTCTGTTCAACACGAGAAGCAATTGGTGGTCTTGTTAGTGATCCTTCAAATCAACGTCAAACATGTTCACAGTTTCAACGAGCCTCTTCTCTTTTGGCTCAATTTTCCGAGACTCATGATCCATAAACATTTGCAGAAGCTTCAGGTCATCCAGATTGGGATATAGAAATGAATGAAGAGTATCGTTCTTTAATGGAAAATTATACTTGGGATCTTGTACCTCTTCCAAAAGGAAGAAAACTTGCCAGATGTAAATGGGTCTACAGAACTAAGTATGCATCAGATGGAAGTGTTGAAATACACAAGTCTTGGTTAGTTGCCAAAGTATTTTCCCAAGTTGAAGGAATTGACTATAATGAAACCTTTTCCCCTATAGCCAAAATGAATTACATCCGCCTTGTTCTTTCCCTTGCCGCCTCACACAAATGGGAGGTCCATCAAATGGATGTTAAATCTTCCTTCTTGCATGGCAATTTGAAAGAATAAATCTACATGGAACAACCTCCTGGCTATGTCTATAATGAATCTAGCCTTGTTTTCCACCTCAATAAATCTCTTTATGGTCTCAAGCAAGCTCCCCAAGCTTGGTATGCCAAAATGGGCAGCTTTCTTATTGCCACTAGATTCTCTAGATGTCATTCTAATGCTAATGTCTATACCAAGAAAGTAGGAAGCCATCTCATAATCCTTGTCCTTTATGTTGATGACCTTATCCTTACTGGTAGTGACCCAAAAATTTTAAACCATGTGAAAACCAGCCTTAAGAAGAAATTTGAAATGACCGACTTAGGATTTTTTTCACTAATTCCTTGGCCTCCAAGTTTTGCAAACCAATGAAGGAAATTTTCTTTCCCAGTTTAAGTATGCTTGTGACCTTCTTCGTCACTTTCACATGGATGATTGTAAACCAACCCCTTCTCCCTTCTAGTCTAGAGTCAAGCTTACTTCCACATGTACTTCTCCTGAAGTTGATGCCACCCTGTACCGTTAGTTAGTTGGTAGCCTCTTATACTTGACTCATACCCATCCTGATCTTTCCTTTGTTGTTGGTCTTGTTTCCTGGTATATGAAAACACCCCATGAAAGCCATTGGAAAGCAAATAAAAGGATACTTCACTATGTTCGTGGTACAGTTCAATTCATGATACATTACAGTTCAGGGGGGACTCCTTTATTGGTTGGTTTCACTGATTCATATTGGGTTAGCGACCTTGATGATCGGAAGTCTACTGCAGATTATGTTTTCGGCCTTGGTTCAGGACCTGTCACTTGGGTATGTAAGAAACAACATGCTATTGCACTTTCTTCAGCAGAAGCAGAGTACCAAGCAACAGTAAATGCAAGTCAGGAAGCCTTGTGGCTTTGACAGATCCTTTCAGAGTTTGGATTCCATCACCAACATCCGATCATCCTTTGGTGTGACAATTAGAGTGCCATCAATCTCGCCAAAGACCCAATTCAACATCAGCATAGAAAACACATCAACCTACACATGCACTTCATTGGAAATTTAATTCATGATAAAGTTATTAAAGTGCTCTTTTTCCCTACAAAAGATAAAGTTGCAGACATTTTCACAAAGTCTCTTATAGAAGCGAAGTTTTCCAAACTTAGATCTATGTTAGGAGTTTAGGAAGTTGTCATTAAGGGGGGATAGGCTTTGATGCCTCCTTCCTTCTCCTATTGTGTCACTATTGTAAATCCTTCAATCCTATCCCAAGTTGTTATTAAGGGGGGATGTTAGGATATTTAGACACTTAGGAATTAGTTAAGATCTACTTGGTCTAATATGTCATTAGGTAAAAGTGTGTTTCTTAGTGTGTTTCTTTAGTATGCATTAGTATGCATTTGTAGTTAGGAAATCAGACGATCACGATATGTTCCCGACATAGAGTGATCTGATGGTTCATACTCTCCTCGATCTTAATGGCCATTGATACGTGGATTAACACCCGATTGGTCCATGATCTCTATTTAAAGAGCATGGAGGGTCATTTGTCGATGATCGATTGTGAGAAAATCTCTTGTAAAATCTCTTTGTAATATTTTTCTTTGAA
>SNQJ01S0051079.1:42901-68778 GCA_010110895.2 Picea sitchensis
TGAGGAAACCCTAATTTTTCAAACTTCGAATTTTGAAATTCTGTTCCAGGGGATAGATGCGCTGGGCTGAGGCGAGTTAGTTGGTCCAGTCGGAATTTCAAAAATCCAACTTTTACCCCTTCAAATCTGATCTGCAGATTTCTAGACTGGTGCTTCTTTTTTTCTGGTACTTCTGGTACTTCTAGTACTCTGGTTTTCTGGTTTTCTGGTACTTTGTGAAACTAGGGTTTCACTTTTTGAGAGATATAGCCACTGAAAATGTGTGCTCTAAGTGCCAAAATGATCCTTGGGGGAGATCACAACTTTCTAGGTGGTTAGGGAGCTGAAAAGATTCACTTTTACAAAACCCTAATTTTTGGGTACGGTAACAGTGACATTTTTCCTCTTGCAAATTGTGCTTCCTTCAGGTTGGATCTGAAACCATGTTAATGTTTATGCCATTATTATAGTTCTTTTCATTTCAATAGATAAGAGAATAATAAGAACAATATCACTGAGAAATACACATTCACAAGAGACACGATATTTATCCTGGGAAACCCTCTAGGGGAAGAAAACCCAGCAAAAACTTCCTTATCATAAATAGCTTATACAATGTTCAAGAGATAACTCAAACCAATACATAAAGTCCTCCTCAAGATATGTGCCACTCTTCTTCTTCTCTCCAACTGGTAATTGCAGCTTGCCTCATAAGAGAATGAGCAAGTGAGTTGTGTGTTAGAAGTGAGGCGCTAGCCTCTTATTTATATCAAAATGGCACATGTGAAAGGTCACAATCTGGCAGGGCCGACCTCTCACTCTGGGTGGGTAAACCCACCTTTAATTAATTCTAGGTCTTCCATTATAACTGTTGGGGCCGACTTCTTATTCTGCCCTTTGTAATTGTTCGATGACCAATCCACAAAAGGGGATTTGGTCCTTATACAATTACCGACATGATTAATCCACAATGGGGATTAATCCAACAACAATAATAATAATAATGACATGATTAATCCGCAATGGGGATTTAATCTAATAATAAAATAATAATAAGAATGCTCTTCGTAGTTACATTATTTCAACATATTGAAGATTATGAAGTTACTTAGAGAATTTGTTTATCTCTTCCCTAATATTTTTACAGAGATGAAGGACATAAAAGGAAAGTTGGTGGAAACGAAAATATATTTGAAACTAGATTCATAGCCTATTAAGAAGCGTCCATATGCATTTAATCCTAAGATCAAGAAAAAGGTCAAATAATAAGTAGATAGTATGTTGGTAATTGAACTCGTATTCTTCAAAGAAGAATCTAATTGGATATCTCCAAATATGATTAAATATAAAAAGATACAAGAAAGTGAGATATAAGTATGTGTTGACTTCAGTGTACTCAATGGCACTTGAATCCATGATATGTTCCAAACACCCTTTAGTGAAGAAGTACTAGATCATGTTGTAGGGAGGGAAACATACTTCTATATTAATGGATTCTAGGGGTACCACTAGGTACACATTACTAAAGAAGATAAGAATATGACGACCTTCACAATAGAAGGGGGTTCTCATGCTTATAATGTGATTCTTTTAGTTTGAGGAATTCCCCTATTGTGTTATTGATATTGTGTTATTGGTAATCATCCTTGCAATATTTCATGATCACTCCCATAAGTTCTTGGAGGTGTATTTAGATGAATGGATGGTATACATTATATTAATCAAGGAACATGTTATGATGATTCATATAATGTTTAATAGGTTTCGACTCTTCATATTTCATTGAACTTAAAAAGTGCACATTTTCCACTCTTTTGGGATATTGTTGGGTCATGTGGTTTCTTGTGGCGACATTCTAGTTGATCCTATTATCATCATCATGATTATTAGCTTACTTGCACCCAATAATGTCCATACTTTATAATCGACACTAGGTCATACTAGATATTATATGTATTTCATCCAGGGTTATTTTTCTATTATTCTAATTCAGTTCTCCCTTTACACATAAATTTAAAGAAGATTAAGATTCTTCTTCCACAAGCATATGACAAGAATAAGCATCTAAAGTAATTATTATTATCAATGCTTCAAGGACAAAGTGTCTTGGAGGGTAAGGAAGTGAAATGAATTATATAAATTTATATAAAATTTGTAAAATAATATTAATAATAACAATACTAATTGGGTAAGGAAGTGAAATGAATTATATAAATTTATATAAAATTTGTAAAATAATATTAATAATAACAATACTAATTATGATGATGATGAATTACAARTCAAAACCCTTTGCTTGATGACTTTCAATGTATATTTATATATTTCATAAGGATTAATGTCAATAATTCAACTATTATTCGATAGTTTATATATATTTCCCAAATATATCTCTATGTTATTTATAAAAGCACCATTGTGGTTCTTTCACTTGAGTGAAGCCTTCTTCTTTTTCTTAGAATAATTTGGAGGGTCATGGTCAGGCATGGGATCCTTATACATTTCAATCTTGACATTTTCTTTTATGATAGTAGTTTATTTGGCCTTTGTTTGCATTTGGTTGTTTAAAGTTGTCTAATCATTGATTTTTCCGATAGACATTGGTGTTATGAGTATCACATTTTTTCATTTACACACATTATGGTGTTTGAAGTTGAGGAATTAGGTTTCTGCTTTTATTTGGTGTAGAAGATGGTCGTAGTTTTGATTTTAGGTGGGGTATATTTTGTCACCTTGTCACTTGTTACATTTTTGTTGGAGTATTAAGTCTTATGTGGTTTAGTTCTACATTATCCCATGGTAACCATGAGGTAATAATTTTTTATTTAAAAGAGGAGGGATGGATTCTTCAATTGAATTATGCTATTTTAGATAATAAAAAAATCCCACTCTATTGATTCAAGGCTTAGTAAATCTTTTGCATTGGGCATATTCCTATAATTTCACTACAAAACAATGTGGAGCCTTATGCCATCAATGAATGAATGTTAAAGAAGGTTTCTTGCCATATTGTTTAAGGCCCATGAGCATGAAAACATTGGTATCATCCCATCTAGTGATGTTAAAGTGTTGGATGAATTAGTAATCTCATAATAAAAGGTCATAAACTGACTCTTATAGGAGATGATGGAACCATAGAAGGGAATCCCAAGTTAGGGATCAAAGAATGAGTTTAATTGTGACATTTTTCTCACCGATAAAATAAACACAAGAAATTACAATGGCCTCCAATTGACATAGAGGGTCTTCCTTAATTGTTCCACTACACTTAGTCAATTCCAATATATTCAAAGGAATCTCTGTTACTACAATTTGAGGTGAGAAAGGATATCTATATACTTGTTAAAAAGAGTGTCTTGTGGAGGAACACTTTCTTCTACCACTAGGGTTTGGTTTTAACTAGGATAAAAACTATAAGGGGGGAATATTTTATTAGGGGGTGGTTCCCTGGTGCCACTTCCCATTCTTGGTTAAAGACAGGTTCCTATGAGGGTTATTGAACATGTTTGTACTTTTGTTCCAACCTCCTTAGAAACTAATTTTCCGAGGTTGTTCCATTTGTTAGCATGAATACTTGTCTAGGATGTCGTGGGAAAACTGGAATGAACGATTTTCCATATGTATAGGAGAAATTTGATATGTATTCTTGTCCTTGGGGAAAGGATGGGATGCATTATTATCTTTGGGGGAATGTTGGGATGTCTTCTTTTCTTTGGGGGGACATTGGGATCTGCACTTTTCTTATCGATCGTATAGAATTTGGCATGAGAACTTGCATAACATTAGGGGCATCTATTGTATGCAAATGTAACTAAGGAGGGAATTTTAACAAAGGTTAAGAAATTAAAGGTAGTACGTTGACATTCCTTTGGCTTATATTTGAGGAGTTTTAAGTTTTTTGTTGAGGATGTTGTCTTCATAATTGGATTTTTTGTGTATGGGTTTGAGGAGATATCATAGAAGCACCCATATTTAATGATGCAATAGAGAAAGGAATAAATTAGGGGGACACCCAATACAAAATTCATTGTTATCTATCAAGTGGAGGAGCCATGTGTGGTGATGGGTGGAAGATATACATCCCCTTGATAGAAGGTTATGTTGGGGATGTTAGGAGAGGTTTCCTCAAAAGACAATATTCATTGATTTGAGAGAAGAGGTTTTCCTTGGAAGAAATATGAGATTGAATGAAAGGAATAGGGATAGGGGCTCACAAAAAAATACTTGAAAGAAATTAAGGCCCTAGGAGGAATCTGGTTATGCACCTTAAACACATGTTCAACAAAAAAGTTGGGGAGAGGGATCATGGGAAGCCACATCACTTGTAATGTAAATGGTACTAACTTTGATGACCTCCATTATGGATGGAGAATATCAATAGAGGGGGAGACATTAGGAATTATGTAGGAAAATAAAAAGTTAGGGATAAATGGAACCTTCTCTCTCTCAAACAAAATATATGCAATACCCCTATGGTGGGGGTAGGGGATGAACATGAAAAAGAGGGGGGGATAATTTGTTCAAAAGAGGGAATGTTTGATAGGGGAAATCCCTAGTGGATTTTCCAAAATGTAGCATATCAGTAGAGATGAGGAACCACCCTACCACATACACCACAACAAGGAAGAAGGAGAGAGTGGTGTTTCCACTTGATTCTAAGGAAAAACTGAGTACCTTGGGGGAGAGAAAGAGAGGTGAAAATACACTAGATTAATTAGGGTTTTAATCTAAATTTTGTATATGGGATTGTTGGTAAATTAGTGTACTTAAATCAGGGTTTCCAACAATTAATTAATAAAGGAAATCAATCTAACCTAGGGTTTATTACCAAATCTCCTTTGGTGAGTTAATTAAACTAAATGTTGGAAAGTAAAAGAAAGGAAAATGAGAGAACTTTCCTAGATGAGCATTGTTGTAGTTGCTGAATATTCTTGGGTTGAATATGTGAGTTCTAATAGGCCTATAAGAGAGTGTTCCTCATCCTAAACAAACTTCCACACATATATCATTACTCCTCTAGAATAAACTTGCACCAATATCCAATTCAATGTAATAAAACACTAGATCTACCACATATAATGATATCATAATATGTACTGAATGGAGATCCAAGTTCCCTCTTAAGGGTTTGATACCTCCCTTAACCTAGCTATGTTGGAACCATCCTTTAGGTTGTAGGATTGAATCATCCAAGGTATGATAGGTCTAATCCTTTGAAGATTCCCTAAGATGAGACAACAATCCTACAAGGTTGGAGCCAAACTAAGAGAAAGAGAGGGAATTGTTGTGGCAATGGAGAAGGAAAGTACAAGTAGCCAAAGATCCTAATAGGTGAATTAGGAACCTCGATAATCTCATGCACATTTCTAGTTGGGTATACTTTGGTGCCATTTTTCTATTTTTCATGAATATAGTTTCTAATTAGTTTTGTTCAAATTAAAATTAATAAAAAAAAAATTTCATTATTTTGAATATATTTGTGCAATTACTATTTATGTATCTAACCTCAAATATGCTAGTGCAATATGCATAATCATGATTTATGATTGTTTTTGGTCATTTTGTAGTCACATCTAGTTAATTGATGTCAATCAATATACACCAATAGTGGTCAAACTATGGATACTCATATCCTAGTATTCATATTAACGATATCAATGATGAAATGATCATCTGTTTATTGTTTGTAGATGATTGAATGCTTACAAGAAATAATGTATAATCCATGATATGAAGATGAAACTTATAAGAGCATTTGATATGACTAACACAATTTCTTTTTGCATTATTTTCCTTTATTGACATCCATGATATGAAGATGAAACTTATAAGAACATTTTATATGACGAACATAGTTTTTTTTGCACTATTTTCCTTCCTTGACATCAAAGAATTAATGACAAGGAATTTTTATTCCATAATTCATGATATGAATATGAAACTTATGAGCACATTTGATATGACTAACATAGCTTTCTTACACTACTTTCCTTCCTTGGCACCCAAGTTTGTAACTTAATGACAAGGATTTTTTCTTTCATAGCTTAAGAACGAAGAAATTCCATAGGATTACAAACCCTATCAAACCCCTTTTAGCTTTGATTCAAGTTAACTACTCAATGTACCTCTCTAAACAATGTTGCTCTATATTGACAACTTGTAGGTAGTCTCATTTATTGGCACATAGTATGTCAATATCGCCTTTGTCAATCAGCTTTGTCGATAGTCTTATTTCTACGTATATAAAGGAAATTTATTGGAAAGTGAAAAGGATGATTATTTCATATATTAAGGATATTTATCAGTTTAGGATCTAATACTCTTATGGGGTTAGGCTACCTTAGTTGGATACAGAAGGGTTGGAGATACATATGATTAAAATATACATTAATATAAGGGTCTTGTTATGCGGTTGAGCAAGAAAGTGTCTAATTTATTTCTCTTCCTTTAAAGCCAAATGCTAAGGTGTTGTCACAAATCAACATGAAGTTGTATCAATTCAAACATTATTAAAGCCAAATGCTAAGGTGTTGTCACACTTCAACATGAAGTAGTATTAATTCACTTTATTTACAATAATTAGGGTTACATTTCTATTTTTCAACATCAATTGTTTCATCTAACACCAAAAATGTTGAGGTTCATGAACATTATATACACAAGTAGATTTAGTATTAGGAGATTCAATTGGAGTAATTATTACAAACATTATATATGCTAGTAGATTTAGTATTAAGGATATTTATTGGGAAGTGAAAAGGATGATTATTGGGAAGTGAAAAGGATGATTATTTCATATATTAAGGATATGTATCGGTTTAGGATCTAATTACCTTAGTTGGATACAGAAGGGTTGGAGATACACATTATTAAAATATACATTAATATAAGGGTCTTGTTATTCGGTTGAGCAAGAAAGTGCCTATTTATTTCTCTTCCTTTAAAGCCAAATGTTAAAGCCAAATGCTAAGGTGTTCTCACAAATCAACACGAAGTTGTATTAATTCAAACGTTATTAAAGCCAAATGCTAAGGTGTTGTCACAAATCAACATAAGTAGTATTAATTCACTTTATTTACAATAATTAGGGTTACATTTCTATTTTTCAACATCAATTGTTTCATCTAACACCAAAAATGTTGAGGTTCATGAACATTATATACGCAAATAGATTTAATATTAGGAGATTCAATTGGAGTAATTATTACAAACATTATATATGCTAGTAGATTTAGTATTGCTAATAGATTTAGTATTAGGAGATTCAAATGGAGTATTATTACAATAAGGACTAATTAGTTGACATGTACACCAACCATTAACATAAACAATTTTTTCAATTTTGTATTATAGTTGAGATGAAGGAAGGTGTCATTCTAGGGTATAGTTGTACCAACATCTAACACCTACTTATCCATACTTATCCATGAATGATGATGGTGACTTATGTTGGTGGAACATATGCTTATCTACTTATCCATGATAAAAAAATGGTCAGAGAAACCTTATTGATTGGGACATGACATAACCTTTAACATATACTCATTACATGGAGGCCATTTCACAATATAGCATTCACAAAGTCTTTACACTACCATTACACAATATAGCACTCACAAAGTCTTTTCGCTGGGACATAGTGGAGTGGACACGATAATTATAAGAACACTTTGACTAATAGATCACTCATGTCTTCCCATTAATTAACGAGTGCCAAATTACTATTACGAGTGCCAAAAGGAACATATCACTTTCATGTTCCATCCATTAACAATTACGACCTTGATTTTTCATAATCCTATGAAAAATACATCTACAGAAATCAATTTCATGATAAATTCTTTATAAAATAAATAAAATCATAATTTCCCACAACTATCGAATAACTAATTCTTAAACGCATAAAATGATAATTTTCATCTAATTTTTTATTAATTACGTGTTAATCTCAAGCTTTCGTATAGCATTCCATAACAAATTTAAACACATGAAATGAAATAGATGTATACATTATTAATTTCCCAACATAATTGTAATTTTAGGCCAACTATCTAGGTTTTATGTGAATTTCCACATGTTTATTTAAATATATTTTACAGATATTATAAAATAATTTATATAATAATGTAATTCTTAACTATATAAATATTTTGTTTAGAATTTACAATTGTTTTTTTAAGCTCATTGTACTAAAGTTTGATTGATCTAACAAAATATCATATAAGCCTTTGGCCTTTACTATTGGCTTGCCACTAGGGAAAACAAACCAATAGCAAAGGTAGAGTTTATCAATCCATACTGTATATCCAATGTTTTTAAACATAGTATTAAGTTCTAGAAAAAACAAAGAAACACCTTATATTGATTTTGCTACTAGCCCTTGGCTCGAATCTTCTATGAAAGTTCATTACAAAACATTAAGACAGAAAAAGGATTAGGGACCTAGCGGCGTCACTGACCGATCCTGAGTCTACTCTGGGGCTGAATTCATTGTACTTCTTGGGGCTGAAGTAGTCACCATTGTGCTTGACTAAGGCAAGAAGGCTAAAACTTCTTGCATCATCAAGTGAAGACCATCCAGCTGGAGTTGCATCATATTATAAGCCTCCTACCTTGTCTAAAGCATTTGGCCTAAGAGATTTTTTATGTTCCAACAAATCTCCACTGTCTTCTAGTTCTTCGTATCCCTTTCCCTCATCATTCCCATGTTTGGTATCCAACGAATTGTGGCTTCCGTGACCTCCTGCTTCGTGTTCATAGTTCTCTCCTGTTGGACTACCGCTTCCACTTATTCCATGTGGTCTTGGAACCTAAGAGGAATGGATTTGAATAAAGAGTGAGATGTATTAAAGGCTTCATGTTGAAGTCTTGAATATGGGACTTCGTTGTCAAGCTCACGAGACGACCCTAGAGGCAAATTTCCTCCTCAACGATATCCACGAGGATACCCCTACCTCAGAGCCATTGCTGCCAAAAAACACCAATGGAATCTAGGCCGAATACACACAGTTTGTCGGAGGGTTTTGCCCCCCCTTTCTGCCTAAAATTCCCTATAATTTTCCACTTCCCTCATCTGCTGCAACTAGTTATGACTTTGGCCACCCTCTAGACTTTGCAAAATATTTCTTACGAATTCCTTTTTCCATCAGACTTGGAGTAATAATTCCCTTCCTCAGGATTACTTGGAACATATTAAATTGCATTAAACGTTGGGTTACAGATGGAGTGTTGGATCTCCTCCGTTACATGCATTTGATTTATGGTGCCATGTGATATCACCTTGTTAAAGTCATGTGGAACCTCAAGATGAGGGTTCATTTCCTCCCTTCCATTTAATACTCCTATTGATATGTTTATGTCATGTCGTCGATTTAAACCCCTGTTGGTTCCAACATTAAAACCTTCACATTCTTCTATACTACGAGCTATCTCGATCCTTCTCCCTTGGTAGAAACCTAGGGAAAATATCGTCCCATCGATGCTCGTATTAGCAAGCTCCATAAATCCTTGCCTATGGTTCACCTTCCAGCTAGGGCTATTATTAATAGCCACTGGGTCCCACATCTTGTCAGTCTTGGGCCTCGAGTTCCCATCATTTCCCATCCCTGACACTGCATACAGGTAAATCCATTCATTCCTTCCTAGTGCATGATATGTGGTTTCCATTTTGTTCATGTTGGTAGGGTCCCAGACCTCCTCTCACTTGTCATTGTTTATCTTCGTCCCTTCATTAGCTAGCCAATCTGCTAGTGGGGATCCCTATTGTATCTACTTTATCATATCTATAATCAAGAGGGAATCTCCCTCAACTATAACTTTGGTATATTCATTCTTCCTTGTTGTGTTAATCCCTTCTTCTAGGGCTAAGACATCCACTATGTTATTACTAGTGTAGTCAATATTTCCTGCACAGGTTATGATTATGAACCCTTGGGGAGGGGACAACCAACTTCAGGGAACCGAGACCTTTGGAAGCGACAAGATTTGACCAACTAGAGCCAAGCTATTTGATATAGCTAAAGCTCTAAGGATGTTTCTTTCATATTGGTTTGTCTTCTGGCCCTCTTCTTTCCAAGGTTGGGTAGCTATTGTTTCCTAAAGAACCTTGATTACTCTTGTCCATATCACTTATGGGGAATGCATCTCATTTCTGAATATATGTCTCTTGCATTCTTTTCAAGTTTCCCATACCAGGAATCTTGGGAGAAGTTGTCAAAGGACGTTGACTATGGGGTTTTGAGTGATGGAGTTAGGCCATTCTTCTATGGAAGAAAAAATAGAACGTCGATTGCATTCCATTCTCCTTAAGAGTGATTCACTCTGGTCCCATAGGAATTCCACAAAAATACAGGAGTTAAAAAGTTTCTCATTTGATTCTTCTTGTGAAAGACATAGAAAACATCGCGAGGGACCTATGAATCCTCGTTTGCAGAGGTTGTCACAAGTGAGCGTCTTGTTTTAGGCTAGCATCCATAAAAAAATTTAAACTTTTGGCCACAAATTTTGCTTCCAGATACACTACCAAATTTCCGATTTGGGAATATTTTGGTAGTTTGTTGCTAGCGAATATGCCTCTCTAATTGAGAAGGAACCCTTCATTGTCCAGCCCCAATGGAGTTTTTCGAGATCATTACTAACTGGGATTTTTCTGACAATTAGGTCATTCCAAAACTGGTCTATCATCTCTTGATCTCGGGTGCCCTCCCATTCTTCCTTGGGAATCCATTTGCGTCATTTATGATGGGCCTCTTCCTCAGTCCAATAGTGATAAACTATGGTTTTTATTTGTCTTAAAATTGCTTCCTTTATTCTAGTGGTTTTTTCTTGGCCTGGCCTAGTCTTTGTTGCCAAGCGTCATCCTAGAAGAGAGCCTCCTTCCCATTCTGTATTTCCCAAAAATAGTTTTGTTGGATTAGATTTCGGTTTTTCCACGCCATGTTTCAGATGTGTGGGCCATTCAGGGAAGTTTGCATTTGGATCAAGATTTCTTTCTGTTCTTTCATAACATATTTCACCTTCCATAGGTGAGCCCATTGATATTTCTGATTAGTTAACCAATGCCACCATAATTTTTTTCCTAGGACTTTACCCATTACTTCTAGGTCCCAAAGACCCAGACCTCCTACCCACTTCGACCTAGAAATAGAGTTCCATGAAACTAAAGCCCATTTTTTCCTTTCCTTTGATCCTCCCTAGAAAAAGGATCTTTGGATGTTCCTCACCCATTTAAGAACAAACTTTGGAGTTGCTAAGGTGGATAATTGATAGAGAGGGATGGTCTAGAGCACCGATTTAACTAGGATCAATCTACCCTCCAAGTTAAGGGATCTGAAGGCCCAGTTGTCTAGGTTTTTTTAAAGATTGGACATGAGGTCTTCCCAAACATTTTTCTTGAGGGAGTTTTCGACCAGCGAGACACCTAGATATTTCAGTCAAAGGTTGTTGCATGGGAAACCTAGGGTCTCAACGAGATGATTTTGAATTGTAGGCGACATGTTGAAGAAAAAAAGTTGTGACTTTCTTTGGTTAATAAACATTCCTAAGGTGTCTGATAACTCCTTTAAAACTTGTTTTATTTGGAGGACTTCTCTTATGGTAGGAGTGTCCATTAGCATTATTTTGTCCACAAACTATTGGTGGGTTGTTTATTCTTTTAGCCCATGGAGATTGAGGCCTTTCCACTTTCCCTGAGCCGCTTTTAATTGAATAGATATTCCTATCCCTTCTCCATGATGATAAAAATGAAAGGGGAGAGGGGGTCACCTTGGCGAATGCCTCAGGAAGGAGATAAGATTGTAGAAGGAGAGACATTCAACATGATGGAGAAGAAAGTTGAAGAGATCAAATACATAATCCACTTGATCCAGGGAGGGGAGAAACCAAAATCTTGAAGGATACTAGAAATGTAATCCCAATTAAGGTTGTGATAATCTTTGTACATATCTAATTTAACCAGTATCCCAGGATTGTAGGAAGATTTTAAGGAGTGGATGTGCTCCTGAGCCAAAATTATACTATCAAGAATCTGACAGCCTTTCACAAAGGCAGATTGTTCCCAGGAAATTGAAAAAGGGAGAAGGGGATTAAGACAATTTGATATGACTTTGGAAATGATTTTATAGATCAAATTACACAGGGATATAGGTCTAAATTTGTTGGGATCCTCAACCTTGTTGTCTTTGGGGATCAGGGTTAAGAAGGTTGAATTAATGGCAGGGAGGACCTTGAGGAATTTCCTTGAGTCTTCCACTACTTCCCAGACATCTTGTTTTATCACATACCAAAAAGCATGAAAAATGTCAGTTGTAAAACCATCTGGGTCAGGAGATTTACCTTTGGGAATTTCCATGATTTCTTGTTCGACCTCTTCTAGTGATATTTCTCTCATCAGGGCTGCATTTTTCTCCTTGGTAACCAACTTAGGAATGCATTTAACAATCTTGTTAATTGATAATTTCCTGTTATCTTGAGATTCTTTCAACAAGTCACTGTAGTATTGAACTAACTCCGTTTCTATATCTTTGTGATTGCAGAGTTTGTTCCGTTGAGCATCTCTGATCGATGTAATTTGATTAGAGTGTCAACATTGGAGAATTGAGTCGTGGAATAATTTTGTATTCTTTTCCCCTTCTTTTAACCATTTAAATCTTGTTTTTTTTCACCACAACTGTTCTTCCTGGTGTTCACATATAGAGATTTGAGCTTTTAATTTTCTCTCCTCCTCTATAAGTTCATCTTTGCGCCCTTGGGTTATCATATTTTGTTTTATTTGTTTCATCTTCTCCATCAAATTTCTTTTATATGAGAAGATGTTACCAAATTCTTCCTTGTTCCATTTTTTGATTTGTTGTTTTAATTTTTTCATGCGTTGTTGCAGGCAGTACATTAGAGAGCCCGATTAAATTGCTACTATTTTCCACCACATGTCAAAATTTTCCTGGAAGGAGTGGTTATACAACCAAAATTGTTCAAAATGGAATGGTTAGTTCTTTGGATTGGTTTGAATGTCTATGGTAATGCTCACAAGCCAGTGGTCTGAGCCCCGAAAGGGAAAGATGGAGGTCTCTAAGGCATAGTTGAGTAGAGAAGGGATTATAAAACCAGGAAATGATCGAAGCAAGAGGAAATCTGCTGGGAACCTCTCATGTGGTTGTTCCAAGTAAAAATTCCATTATTGGTTTCTGAGTCAACCAGACTTAGGTCTTGCAGAGTTTTTTTAAACCACTCTTAGTCTTGATCCAATCGGTAATCCACCCTTGTTTTTTAGAGAGCGAAGATATTATATTGAAGTCACCTCCCAAAATCCACAGGTTTTGAGAGGTAAAAGGAGAGAGGTTTTTAAGGGAATTCAGAAAGGTTAATTTTTCTTGAAGGAGTTGAGGTCCGTAAACATTGGAAACTATACCTAATTGATTTGATCCCACTAATTGGAAAATTGTTGAGAGGGAATGGCATGTGGCAAACAACTAATTAAGGAGCACAAAAGAGGGGCTCCAAAGGATATCCATGCTACTTGAGTCTCCAATTGCATCAATATCTACTGAATGCCAACCCCACCAACATTTTGAGGCTATATTTTCAAGGATTTTCGATGAGCACTTAGTTCCTTGAATCATCATTATAGATGGTTTTTCTTAAGAGATCAGAGTTTTCAAGGCTTTGTGTTTGCTTGGGCCGTTGAGGCCTCTTATATTACATGTTATGAATTTCATTGAGAATGAGGAGGTTGGGACGAGAACCCGTCATGCTTTTTATTCTTCCCGAATTGACTAGGAGTTCTCATAGTTCTTGTAATATTTTTTTATTAGAAGGTCGTACTCTCTTCTTATCTTCTTTGGTTAATTTGGTTGTTTCCTTAGCTGAAAAATTTGTATGCCTAGAGAAGAGGAAGTTGTATGCTTACCTTTCTGAGTAACTCTTGCTTTGTCCTTGTGATTTAATTTGAGGAGAGCCGATTTCAGGAGTTGGATTTTATTTTCTGTGATTGAATGAGTTTCTTTCCTTGCGCAGGCAGTGGCTATGCTTTGGAGGTCTAGTCTTTATAGTTACATCTCATCATTATCTTCCTGATATATTTTATTTCCTCTATATTCTTCATTTCTTCATCCTGCTCTTTGATAATGAGGTATTGTTGATGCATATATGGGTCTCAGATCCCTTGGTCATTGGGTTCCAGAGCTGTAGTGTGGATCTGGGTCTACTCTGGTTGAATTTGTTGTATCTCCAATTAGATTTCACTTTGTTGTTCTTCAAGTGTTGCTATATTTTCGAAACTATTGATGGTTATGGGGCCCTTAAGATTGGGTTGAGGTTTTTCCCTTCAGAGGATCTTTCTCTTTGTTGGGACCTTTTCGAATCCTTCTGCATCCTTTTATTTTTGGGATTTAGGTTTCTCTGACGAATTATTTAGGGGGTAGACCCTGAACAGATGGACATGGGAATGAAACTTGGGGCACTGAAAGGGAATGTGTTCATAATGAATTGTTAGGATCCACTTAGTGTCCCTATATCTGAGGCTGTTTAAGGCTATTAATGCCTTTGAAACATTAAGATAAACACAAATCCTAGCATATGAGGTGTACTTTCCTTGGTGGGTAGCATCTATCATTCTGACAAAGGAACCCAATGTATTGCTAATACCCTCTAAGATATTTGCATGCTAGTATTCTTGCAGGAGGGAGTATAGTTGAATCCAGACCGGGGCTGCTGTGAAATCCTCTTTCTGAGGACTGAATTTTTCTTTCCATATTCACACGTAAAGTATCGCTGAATTGAAGAAATAAGGGCCATTATGAAACTTCCTTTCTCAGTCTTCAGTCAAATTGAATATAGTCGTGAAGAATCCTTTAGAACCCAACTTCAAATCCACGTCTCCTTTGGGCTTCCATCGAGTTTTAATCCACCAAAGGAGGGCATTTTTTCAAGACCATAATCTCATGAATTTACAGATCATGGAATGATCTTTCATATATTGGATGTGTTGAGCAATTGTTGGGTGTTGGATCTCGTAATGCAAAATTTCCTTAGTTTGGGGGATACAGGTCGAGGACTGACCTCTTATAGAACTCTTTGGGTTCTGATCTTGTTAAGTGACCACTGTGGGTGAGGGCATAGGATTTGTCTTGTGTTCCTCTTCCATTGGGCTTGAGGTTTCATAGGTAGACTTCGTTAGCAACAAAGTTGGGTCGAATGCCAAATTCGAAGGGTTTGAATTCTGGTGGGTAGGTGTGCGACTGCTACCAACCACCACATTCCTAAAGGAGGGGGCGACGTGTGGCCGCCATCAAAAGAAACAAGGGAAAGGTCAAGGATCAAAAGTTGCAGGTTTCAGAGTTCACTCTTACTATTCAAATCTTGTCGATATTCTCTTTGATATTATAATTTATAATTATTAAAATTATAATTGAAATTATATTTTTGTGAAATCTAAAATTGTAATTAAAACTTTAAAATATTGTTAAAATTGTTAAAATTGAATAAAGATAGATTCATATTATTGTATATTACATTGAGTAGTAGCTATTACATTTTCAAAAATATTAAATTAGAGATTTTAAAGCTGAGCTTAGCTACTCATATAGAAAAGATGATAACTAAATTAATAATATGAATAGTATTAACTTTTATTCTCTTATAAAGTTTTAAAAAAATATTTGGAAAGCCAACGTAATCTTATAAAGTTTTTAAAAAATATTTGGAATGCGAACGAAATCATCAATACGAAAAAGTTTTAAATAGTTTAAATTTTAAAAGGATTTTATCAATCCTAATCAATGCTGTATATTTCGTGTCGGGGAAAGTATCGGCGAGGGTCCAGAATGTAACTTCTCAGTGACATCGGCGGAAAATGTCGGAATATGTCGGAAAATGTCGCAAAACCTCAAAAAAATACAAAAACACTCATTTTTTTCAATTTTTTAAACTTGTAAAACAACAACAACATCAAATAAACACTTTGCTACATAAATATGAGAAATACAATAATAAATAAAGATGCATAAGATGTCAAGTGGTCACATATTGTTACTAAACTGAAAATTCAGAAACATGTTGAAGTATTAAAAATAAAGACTATTATGGAAGACACCATAATCAGTCTCATGGATATCATGACCACAGACTTAGATGATATCAACTATTTCATGATTCTAATCTAATGTGAGATTAAGATGAATTAATATGCGATATCATGACCCTGGAGATTAAACTATAATTCGATGTAGACTAGGTGCGTATCAAGTTAATATTTCATCATGATATTCATGATGAAATATTAAGATGTTATTAAGGTGCGTATATCATGATTAGAATAATAGGTGCCACCATGTAATCTTAATATCAGGTGATAAAGTGATAATAAGATTTTAAAATCATGTTTCCAAAGCATTGGAGAAAATTAGAGACAACATATCAAAAGTATGCTCATGAGATATATCAAAATGACACCAAGTGAAATACATATCTAGAGATCCGAGACATAAATACATAATCAATGAGGGCTCTAAATGGCCTCCTGCAACATCAAATAACATACTAAGTTAGAGTCATTGATACTTTAGGTGGGAATGCCAATGAAAATACAAAATAGCTATAGGGTAGATACTAGAGCCGTAGAAGAAAGAATCTCATAGCTCATGAATTAATTGGTATCTGATGATCCTCTGTCATAATCATCAAGATTGGCATCACTACCATTTCTCTCTCCTCCCTCTCCTCCTCCTCCCTATGTCCAATGCAATCCGTCCATTTGTTGATGTGGACTCTGGGAGACCTCAAGAGGATCACCATCATCAAAGTAACCGGCTCTAGCACTGGTTCATCAAGATCCCAAGTTGGCTAATGCCAATTCAACTTTGTTGTTCAAACCCATATCATCGAGAAAGTACATCCCAGGCTAATGCCAACTCAACATTGTTGTTCAAACCCATACCATCAGAAAACACATCCCACATCTTTGTCTTTCCCTTCAACCACTCTTCTCTCTACTTGTATATAAGACAGAGGTTGGTGTGCACATACACTACTAAGTCACCTAACACGACGACAAAGATAAGAGTTCAATAGAAGAGTTTATACTTGAGTGAAGGGTACATTTTTACTGGGGTCATGACAAAAGAGTTCAATAATCAATGCCACCAACATCGAGGTACATAAAGGGCTTGGTTCTCTTGATTAAATGCCAGTTCCATACTCATACATGATAGAATCCAATGGAAACATTACAATCTTGCCAATCTTGAAATCCTGAAAACTGTTAAGTCTGTTGAATTTTGAATGGGACCTAAAATTCTACTTTCTCCATATGAAGTCCAATGAGGTTGGAACCACTCTCAAACATCGTGAAACAATTAATGGTAATGTTAAAAATTTAAGTAAAAGGATGAAAATGAAAGATAAAGGAGAATGTCACTTTTACTTAAGAATTTTAGTAAAACCCCTCACGCGCTTTTTATTTGCTAAAAAATTTAAGTATGCCGACATATTCCATCGACTCACGACACATTGAGAAAATGTTGCGAGTTAGTGAATGTGTCGCGACACATTGAAAATTTCGGAAGTTTCGCGAAATATTCAGAAGAAAGTTTCGGCCAGGTGAAAATGTCGGCGACACATCCGATATAATGCCAATATATTCAACACTAATCCTAATTCAACACATCAAAATTATTTCACTAATATTGTCAGCTTAAAAAAAATAAATATTTATAATATTAAGATCAATACCCATAATTTCTATTGTGAAATTGGTTTTCCCACTAACCCAGAGATGCATGAGTTTATTGGTGTTCCCACTAACCCAAAATACCTTGGGATGAATGAGTTTATAACATTTGTAGTAAACGTGAGATTGTGTATGAATACAATTTCTTTATAAAATCACATTTTGAGGAATAAATATCTAAATTATTTCATTTGTTCCATAAAACTTCTTAATCTTAGAAAATGGTAAACATCATAATATTATTAATAATAATATGAAATTATTAAAATTAATAAAAAATAAAAAAATAATTTAAAAATAGAATAAAAAAATATTTAATGAATTCAAATAATATATTTTTAAAAATAATTATATAAATTTGTAAAAATTACAAAATTTAAAATTCAATATATATAATAATTTTAATTGAAATTATACCTTTTTATAGTATTAAAGAAAATTAATATCATAAATTAACTTATATTAATAATTCTGCATAAATTCCCTGAATGGGGTGACAAATGGTAAGGAGGTGGGAGCCAGGTGGCGCCGGGTAGCATAGGGAGGTATTAATCTTGGTCGCCCGCCTCCGGTCCCCCCATCTTGAATGACTAGCATTCACTACAATTCAATGGAGGTGTGATGGACACCTCGAGATAATTTAAGAGAGCCATGCATGAACCATGCCGAGTGTACCTGCACCAGGCTTGCAGTCACCTCAACCCTAATGGCTCCCGCTCACATCAATTCACAAATTTTTATGGAAGCCAGGATGATGGACCATTCTCTCATTCCTCCCTGGCACTTAGCTTGTCTGCTCCTTGGCCTTCTCCGGATCCTCCACAGCCTCTCTGCTCTGCACCCACCATTGCCTTTTCTAGTTCATCTCTCCCAAGCTTGCAACATGTCCAGGGAGTGAGGCAAATCCAAGTGAGGCCGCGATGGATGAAGATGACACGAAGAATGTAGTGGATATAGCGGATGTAGGGAATGCAGTTGAAGCAGTGGATGCAACGGAAGAAGTGGAGGCTGAGATGATGGAGGAACTACCTCCATCGACCCCACTTCGATTCACATAGGAGCACATTCAACTCATCTTTGAGTTGCGACAAAAATTGGATGAACAAGCCCATATCCAGAACTTCTTGGGACAACGCTTGGACCTCCTGATGGATGCGATGACAACTGCTCCAACAAGTAAAATATGTCCAACCTGTGGACAATTCTTTGTCCTAGCCTACAACGCTCAAGGATGGCCGAGTCCAAGCTAGCTCCCAGGTTTCATGGTTTCTTTTTTATTTTGTCATTTTCGCAGAGAATTAACATTCTCTTTCATGCTTTGTAAGACAGTCGGCCATGGCCACTTCATAATAGAACACTCTGCTATCTTTTTTTTTGTTACAGTTTCAGTTACAGTTTCAGACATGTTTTTAGTTATAGTTTCAGACATGCTTGATGGCCACCTGTCTTGGTTTCCTTGATGTAGCGGGATAGGTGGCAAAGTCATGTTTTTTTATATAAACACACAATGATGTAAATATATTTTTGGATTCTTTTATTAAAAACAAAAAAATTCTGCATAAATTCTCCTTTGTTGATTTTTTAAATAATTTGATAAATTTAATATACATAATAATTTGAATTGAAATTATACCTTTTATAATATTATAATAAATTAATATCATAAATTAACTTATATTAGTAATTGTGCATACAGTCTCCTTAGTTTTTATACAGTTGCTTATTATTATGATAATCAATCATTTCATCTCTAAATATTGATACATTCTATTATTTCCACTTAGAATATTCTATTTTTCTCATAAAGAACACCATAAGTGGTATAAGCTAATATTTTTAGAGAATTTGTTTTAGGCTAGAGGCCTATTCTAGTGTCTATATGTAACAAAATGATTTGTCATTCAATGGGTAAATATATAGTAGGGGAATAATGCATCCATGAAATACAACTAGTTTCACCTAGTTGGACACCCTTGTAACCTCTACATGTACCCCTTCCAGTAGTACCACATCAAATATAACATGTATACATAACTTCACTTTCACTGGGTGTATTATAATTCCCCTAGGTTATTGGAATCCATCTTTATATAAATCAATCGACTGCCTTGTTGCTACGGTGCACCAAGAATAACCCTCAAGAATATTACTCTCAAGTACCTGAGTGGTGGTTGTATTTGAGTGAGTTCTTATTATAAGGATACATATGGAGGAACACTTGATCTCCTTATTGAAAATGGAATTTAAAATGATGATGATCATCCTACTGCTTCATCCTATTATGATCCATTACTAGATTATCCTTGAGAGTGCAAAGAATGTTAGCTCAAGTGATGAGGGTTTCATCTACCTCTTGCACCTTAGATATTCCTAGTAAGTAGGATAATACCGATGGAAGATTTTTGTCAATACATAACCTTAAAGGGACTCATTCGAATGACACAAGTCATTCTGATACTTTTTTATGGAATGCTTTATTAGTAGATTTAAAGAAGAGATATGTGCACAAGTCTTAATGGCTTGTCCTACTACTTGGTGGGAATCATCTCAAAGAGATTGGGAAGCCCAAAAGGTGGTGAATGCTCACATTAAAAAGACCCCATTTATTCCCCATTCCTATATCACTATTCCCCCCTTAATAATCCATGAACATCCTCTCTACCTCTCAATATCTACAAGTTAACCTATGTTGAAATTTTGGAGCACCAACTTAAAGGTATCTACTGCAACTATGGTCATAAATATTTTCCTTGGCATAAATGTAAGGGGAAAAAACTCTTTATGATCATTTCAGAGGAAATTTTTGATGATGAAGTTGAAGTTATACCTTTGGAGGCTCTTTAACAACCCATCAAATACATTCCCCAATATGATCCATAGGAGGTGGAACCACAAATCTCCTTGCATTCCTTGATTGGAATTTCTTCTCCTCAAACCTTGAAATCAATTGACTACATAAAACAACTCAAATTCATTGTCTTAATTGATAATGTTAGCACCCATAACTTCATTCATAATAATGTATCCCAAGAAACCCACTACTACATCCATGTTGTGAACAACTTTCAAATCATGATTGCTAATGTAGGGTCTATGAAATGTAGTGGTTGTTGTGAAAATGTGAGACTTCAAATGGGTGATTATTACATGAAAAAACATGTTTTATATTGAAACCAGTGGTTGTGACATTGATTTAGGTGATGAATGGTTACAAACATTAGGCCCCGTCACCATAGATTTCCATGAGTTATGCATTATTTTCTATAAATAGGGACATAAACACACTTTTAAAGGAATTACAATCGGATCTCTTGAGATCATCAACTCCCACCATATAGAAAATATTATTTAAAGGAGGAATTTAGAATTTGTGGCTCAATTCCATGTCATTCAAGAATTTGAAATTCCTTCTCAAGCCATCGATTTTCACATGTAGTTATTCTTGTCCAAACACCAATTTTCCTTTGAGCCTCCCCAAGGACTACCATCCTCTTTAGGTGAGCATGTTCATTCTATTCTTATTGTACTAGGTATCCTTCCACCCTATGTACACTTGTATCACCATCCATTTTCCCCAAAAAAATAAATATAAAAGATAGTTCATCAGTGGCTAGCCATTGATGTCATTTTCCCTAGTACCATCCTTATTACTCACCAATCACCATGGTCCTCAAGAAAGAAAGAACTTGGTGAATGTGTCCAAAATTTCAATATTTGAAAAAAATTACAATAAAGGATAAGTTTCCCATCCCACTCATTGATGAACTTTTGGATGAGCTCAAGGGTGCTCAATTCTTCACCAAATTTAATCTTTTCTCAAGGTATCATCAATTTCACATGAAGGAGACAAATATTCCTCAAAATATATTTTCATACTCATGAAGGACATTACAAGTTCTTGGTGATTCCATTTATCCTTTGCAATGCACATTCCACCGTCTAGAGTCTCATGAACAAAATATTTAAAGCCTTTCTGCATCATTTTGTCCTTGTCTTTTTTTATGACATCTTGATCTACATTACAAATTGTCAAGCCCATGTCTCCCATGTGGATTAGGTATTACACATACTTGTTGATCATCAAATCTTTCTTAATAGGTCCAAATGTGCCTTTGGTGTCTCTAAAGTGGAATATTTGGTCCATATCGTTAGCTATGATGGTGTGCATGTGGATTCAAAGAAAATTGAAGTGATGAAGGTTGAAATCGACCCAAAACTCTTAAACATTTAAAAGGTTTTCTTGATCTCATTAGTTATTAAAACAATTGTAACAAAATATGGTAAAATTGTAGTTCCCTTCATAGCCTTGCTAAAAATAAATATTTTAGTTGAAATGATGTTGTTGAACGAGATTTCCATGAGTTGAAGAATGCTATATGTAAAACCCTAGTACTTTCTCTACCCAACTTTACTAAGACCTTTATCTTGGAATGTGATGACTTGGGTAAAGTAATATGAGAAATCCTCATGCAAGAAGGATGAACATTGGATTTTACTAGAAAACAACTATGTGAGAGGTACTTGGGGAAAAAATACTTATGAAAAATACATGATGGTTATATTGCATGTTGTGGATATCTGGTGTACATTCCTACTCAGGAAATATTTCAAGAATAAATCTTATCATCACATCCCAAAATAATTCTTGGAGACTTAAAGGATTTCTTCCCTTGAGAAACAAAAATGGATCACCAAAATGTTGGGATGTGACTATGAGATAATTTATAAGAAGGGAAAGGAGAATGTGGTAGTAGATTCTCTCTCTTGAAAGTATGAAGAGGAAGGGTCCATATTTTCTCTCTCCTTCCTAATAGAAAACTAGTTGAATGGCATCCCCCATGAATGGTTGACATATCCCAAGATCACTAACATGATCCAACAACTTCAAATGGAACCCCGTGCATATCAATGATACAATTGGAAAAATGAAGAGATTTTCTATAAAGGGAATATTTATTTATCAATATTTAAATAATGGGTGTTATCTGAGCTACATTCCTCTCCCATAGTAGGTCATTAATGGTTTCATAAAACATATGAAAGGACCAAATGTTAATTTTTTTGGGAAGGGATGAAGAAGGACATTTGCACCTTTTTGGTTGATTGTGACATTTTCCATGGAAACAAGGGAGTGATAGTGAACCTCGAGGTGAAATAAAACCTTTACCTATTCTTCTACTTGTATGAACTAAAATTTCTATGGAATTCATTGTAGGGTTACCTAAATATTGTAATATATTTGTAATTATGGTTGTGGATTTTCACCTTTCCAAATTTGCTTAGTTTTATGCTCTACAACACCCCTTTAGTGCCTATATGGTCTCTCAAGTATTCATGGATAATATCTTTAAACTCCATGGTATGCCATGGTATATTTTTATGGACCATGACCCCACCTTCACTATCAATTTCTGGAAAGACTTGTTTTGAATCTAGGGAAATCAATTGAATCTTAACATAGAATATCTCCCCAAAACTTATGGTCAAACTTAAGTTGTAAACAAGTTCTTGGAAGGATATTTCTATTGATTTAATTCAGAGAAACAAACCAAATGGGTCTAGTGTTTACGTCTAGAAAAATGGTGTTATAATACAACCTATAATGGTGCCACTCGAATGAATTCCTTTGAGCTTATCTATGGCCAAAATCCCATATCAATATTATCTTACATACCAGGAGTCTCTAAGGTGTGGGTGGTAGAAAAAACCCTCACCACTTGAGTTTAAATTCTTTGTGATCTCAAGGATAATCTAGTAATGGATTAGAAGAGGATGAAGCAATAGTCTGATCAACATGATTTCAAATTCCATTTTGAAGAATGGTATCAAGTGTTTCTCCATCTGCAACCTTATAAGTAGAACTCACTCAAAGAAAAGCACCACCAAAATATTGATCCCAAGTTTTATGGCCCCTATAAGGTCCTTAAACATATTGGGCTAGTGGATTACAAATTGGAGCTTCCTAGCCACTCTAAAATCATTCAATATTTCATGTCTCCTACTTAAAGAAAGTAGTCAGATATAATTGTTGTATTCAAACTAGCCTTCCCAAACTAGGCAAATAAGGTTCCATTTGGTTGTTGCCCAAGGAAATACTCAAAAAAACAAAGTGGTGTCTTCACTATTTCACTATCTAAGAGGCATTGACACAGTAGAATGATACACAAACTAAGGATGCCACATGGGAACCAACAAACATCCTTCAACAATTTCATCATCTCTAGCCTTGAGGACAATGTTTCTTTATAAGGGGGAGGGAATGTTAGGGATCTATCATAACTTCCTTAAGTATATAGGTTTCAATGTATTGAGGCCATATTTATTATATAAGACCCATGTAGTATATATAATGTGAAATAAATAATTATAAGAAGGATTACTAGAAGGTTCCATCTACTATAAAGTTCCTTCATTAGAAACTCCCTAGGAGGATAGATAGAAACTATATAAAGAAGTAGAAGTAATATAATGAGATGTCTTGTGAATAATATTGTAATTGGAGATATTCTCATCTATAGATGTCCCCCTCAAAGAGAAAAGTGAACATTTCTTTGTCAATAAAGGTATTTCTATTTGTAGTATTTTGGTTCTTCTACAATTTATTATTTCTATTAGAATATGTCATTTCATATTTAAATATTGTTATATTCTATTATTTATACTTTAATCTTCAATTTTATAATAAAGAACACCACAGGTAGTCACAAGGGAGTGGTGCCTCTTACTATGATAATGGTTAGTTGGTTGTACTGTGAATATGCTTGGTGTTTGGACTTCTCCCCTCTCTCTATGAAAACGTAAAAAAGTATTTCACTAGTTTTACCCTACAATACCCCTTTCACATGCCTTCCAAAACAATGCCAATTACTAATTCATATGCAAAATGGATACTACTCCCAATTGGTACAACCATGGGAACACTAAAGCCCCAAGTAGAAACACTAGAATTAGTGGAACTCATACCTTGTTCCCTTGATGAAACACCAACATTTTCCATTCCAAATCAAATATTTTTCAATAGAACAATTGTATCAATGTGTGAAAATTCACCTACTTGTACCAAGATAGGACCTCAAGAATTAGTTAAAGGAGGGTTGAAATTGGCTAGATGATAATTTTAAATGAATTCTATTTATGGTGCAAGATCATCCCAATTATGAAAAAAGTGACTCCCTTCAAGACATGTATATTTACCATTCCCCCTTCAATTGATGGTTTTTCAAGATCATTTCCAATAGGCTCCTCAATAACATGACTATTCAAAGAAGTACGGATTTACTCTCAAAATCACTTGAACAATGCGCAAGACTTGTTAGCTGATGCCTTATTGAATATGGATCCATAATATTAAGAGGAGGAACCTGATTCCTTTGGGATTTTTAGACCAACAATTTAGCCACCTTTTCAAAATAAGAACTAAACACAAAAGAGAAACATTCAAGTGATCCAAGTCCTAACACAAACTACATGTAACACTAATTAGAAATCCACTATAAAAACCCCTAAAGGAAAGCACTAAAAAACACTCTCTTACAAGAACCAAGAATTCAAAGGTGTTCAAATCCCCTATTCTTGATTAGTGAATATTCAAATGGAGAGCCTTCCAAAATATAACACTTGGGTAGAGAGACCAAGACCAATTGTTGGAGCATGGCATTTTAGGTAAGTTTTGGGAATCACATAGGATAAAACTGCGTGACAAGTTAACAAAGAAGAATCACGCGCAGAAGAAAGTTAACACATTTTCAGGAGTCAGCGCATAGAAGGTGGAAGTTAGTTAGTAGTAGTTAGACCATTTGGTCCATTTTGTAATGGGCTAAGCCCTAGTATCAATGTATAAATATGTAATGGGTTTTTGGGTAGAGTTGTGATTGAGGAGTGGTTGTTGTTGTTGAACCAAGAGGTGTGATCATAGAGTGAGAGTATGAATGAATGATATGAGTAGTTTGAGAGTATCATTGAATAATGAGATAAGTTTGCATTGTATGCACACAAATGGATAGGGAAATGTGGGTAGAATTCTTTTATCTTATATGAGCATAGTGTGCACCTGTTGTAAGGATTAAACATGAATGGATAATATAAGAAGCCAACCGTTGTGGATGTAGCCTAGTTGAGGTGAACCACATTAAATTCCCTTTTTCTGATGTGTTTGTAGTTATGATGTGTTGGTTTA
>SNQJ01S0051080.1:19861-46235 GCA_010110895.2 Picea sitchensis
AAGGTCCATCTAGCTTGAAAAGTATCAAATTGAGATTTCAAGTTGATAAACCAAATATGAAATGAATCCAAGAATCATTTGATATCGTCGCAAGAGAGATGCATGTAAATAATCTTGCAACAAATTTGCTATACTATTGACGAAAAAAGTTCGTCGATAGTATAGCTAATTCGTCGCAAGAATACTGTGTCCAATTTGAATGGTGTTACATGGTTTGCAAGGAGTGTATTTATTATATTATGGTGCAATGTAGTGTATTCTATAAGAACAATCTCTATGCCAAACCTCAAAATGGATAGTACCATATCGTGTTCATAAGACAAATATTCTTGGTATGTTTCCTTTGTGGATATGGTGGCTCAAGCCCTCAATACACATGATGCCTTACAATGAAATGTAACAATTTTACTATTGAATTATGATAGTGTTATGTCACCCATGGTTAAGGAAAGAAATTAAGGTTCTTAGGTCATATTTGAATCTTCTTAGAATTGAGATTTGTTACATAGTCATTGAAAAAAGACAAAAGACTTATGTAGTAGATATTAATTTGGTCTTTGTGTGGGACATTTTATGCCATTAGGAACAAGGAACGAGGAACAAAAATTGTACGAGGACTAGACACCGGCAATAGCGACCTGCGAATGGGGCCAACATTGAAATTTTGAAATCAAGTAAAACACAACAGCATTATCTACAACAAAATGTAAACTTAAAGC
Organism: Picea sitchensis; assembly: GCA_010110895.2. Taxonomy (NCBI): domain Eukaryota; kingdom Viridiplantae; phylum Streptophyta; class Pinopsida; order Pinales; family Pinaceae; genus Picea; species Picea sitchensis. Next base: position 20,581 of record SNQJ01S0051080.1, read on the forward strand.
TCATACCAAAATTTACTTGAAAAGAATGAAAAAGGAGAAGTGTACTAACTTGGCAAAGGGGGCCCTCCAGTGCTTCACTTGTACACCTAGATTTGTCTCAGTTAAGAAGTAACTTCCAGCAGCATTCACATAATAATCTCATAAACATCATCAAGAACAAAACACCAAACTGATCTCAAGAATTCAGATTTTTCTTCATTAACATAAGATGTCATACTAGTCCATGTCTTGAAGCATTTATACAAAAAGTTTGTAACTGAAAATACTAAAAAGACTCCTAATCTGAGGATGAGATACACAAAATATACTAATAAGGTCAAATCCCTCCTTCAGATCCACAAAATATGCACAAATCCCAAGAAAATCTAAAATTGTCCATAATTTTCTGCTAAAATAGGGTATTTTCTGCTGAAGTGGCCCTGTTTGACCAGCGTTGACCAGACACCTGGAAAGCTCAGATATAGAACCTGATAGATATTCATCCATATGTGTACATCAAGGATCATGAAACATGTCTCTGATTTCTCCCAACTATCCTGAAAGTACATGAACCTTGGAGCAATTATGGGATTTAGTCAAATCCTGTAATTTCTGATAAATTTTTTATTTTAATGCTAAAAATTAAAAAAATTCAATTCTTAAGCTAAGGAATGATAAATGTACCTTTCATAGATAGAGGGGTTAGGGGTAGTAAATATCTTAGGTTTTTAAGGTAGTAGTAGTTAAGGGTGAGGTTAATACCTCCTGCAGTTACCATAATATTAATAGTTAGGGATTGAGTATTATGGATCTTATAAATGTTAGTAGTTTGATGATGCTATGGTATTAGGAGGTATAATTATTATAACAATTAGGATTTATATGACTTATATAGGTGAGGGGTTACAAAAGTTGTTTGACGATGTTATGGTATTAGGAGGTATAATGGTTATACTCATTAGGAGTTATATGGCTTATATAGGTGAGGGGTTACAAAAGTTGTTGGATAGAGGGGTTTGGGGTAATAAAGTTCTTAGGGTTTTAATTTAGTAGTGGTTAAGGGTTATATCGTGATCATTGTTAAAGGAGAGAATGATTATGTGTGTTAGGGATTATGGGATAAGGGGTTATACACATGGGTTATAGAGGTTAGGATATATATTGGCTTTGACTTGGGGGTTATAGGTTAAGGGACATATGGGTTATAAATAATAAGGCTTATATAGGGTTCATATAAAATATGTGATATGGTTTGGAGATAATAAGGGTCATGCATTATAAGGTTTATAGAGATTGCATGTGATAGAATTTTCAAGTTTGGTGTTAAATGGCTAAGGGGTTAAACGTGTTAGTTATTTATGGTTATATTGCTTTTGGGTGATTTGGGTTAGAATTTATGGGGTTTGTAAGGATAAATGGTTATAGGTTAGGAGATATATGTTGGGATCCGATATACTGATGTAAATTAGAGTGTATTTAATTGTCAATCCGGTGTTTGTAAGACTTAGAGACACATCCAAAATGTATGGACTTAAAGATAAATTTAGTTCTTTACATAAAAATAATTCAAAAGATAAGCTAAGTGATGAGTATGAAAGAAATGATAAGGTTATTTATAGAATGTGTATTCATATATATCTTACCATTAATCATCCAGCTAAAGTAAAAGCATTCAACTAAATTTAAGCATTCAAATCAGTAACCATTCAAACTAGTTTAGAGGCTTGTAAATATTAGAAAGACTAAACCCTTTTACAAGAGATGCATTCTTTGTTTTCCCACATTCATAAGAAACATAAGTAATTTTTAAATCAAGTAATACACAACATCATTACCTACAACAAAATGTAAACTTAAAGCTCATACCAAAATATACTTGAAAAGAATGAAAAAGGAGAAGTGTACTAGCTTGGCAAAGGGGGCCCTCCAATGCTTCACTTGTACACCTAGAGTTGTCTCAGTTAAGAAGGAACTTCCAAAATCATTCACATAATCATCTCATAAACATCATCAAGAAAAAAACACCAAACTGATCTCAAGACTGAAAATTCATAGTTTTCTTCATTAACATAAGATGTCATACTAGTCCATGTCTTGAAGTATTTATACAAAAAGTTTGTAACTGAAAATACTAAAAAGACTCCTAATATCAGGATTAGATCCACAAAATATAATAACAAGGTCGAATCCCTCCTTCAAATCCACAAAATATGCACAAATCCCAAGAAAATCTAAAATTGTCCATAATTTTTTTCTAAAACAGGGTATTTTCTATTGAAGTAGCCTTGTTTGACCAGCGTTGACCAGACAAATGGAAAGATCAGATATCGAACCTGATAGATATTCATCCATCCTTGTACATCAAGGATCATGACACATGTCTCTGATTTCGCCCAGTTGTCCTGAAAGTACACGAACCTTGGAGCAATTACGGGATTTAGTCAAATCCTGTAATTTCTGATAAATTTTTAATATTAATGCTAAAAATTCAAAAAATCAATTCTTAAGCTAAGGAATGATAAATGTACCTTTCATAGGTTTTTTTATGGAAAATATGGAATAAAATTAAGGAAAAATGGATGGTTTTGGAGACAAAACTATGATTTGTGAAGTGAAAATAAGCATAAAATGGTACCCAACATCTCCCCCAAGAGGAAGACTTTGCATGTCCTCATGCACAAAAAATGTTCTTGAACTCCTATCAATAGTATTATGCCACCTCTGTTGCCCGCAATAATGTATCTACATTGGCTTGAGTTGTATGAATAACTTTTAACCTCTTATATTTTGCCTTGTATGCTTGATTTTGCTGAAGCCATTTGTATGCTTGTTCGGAGATCAGTTTGTTTCGCTTTTGAAGATTCTTTTTCTTATTATTTAGTTTTTAATTTTCCTCATGAGTTTTATGGCTTTGAGTCCTCAACATTTCATTTTTTGTTTTCAAATATCTTTCCAGGACCTCTATTTCTTTGATCTTTTTCTTCATCTTTTTTATTTTCTTGTCTTTCTTATCAAGCCCTTTTGTGGACCCACCAACCATTTCTTCTATTTGTTCTACTTTATGTGGTGATTGAGTTTCATCTTTCATTTCTTCAATTAATTGTTTCACCTCTTCTCTCATTTTCTCATATGTGGAAGTCTCTTGTTTTTCAAAATCATCATCTTCTAATGATTGTGCTTTCCCTGCCTCTTTTTGTTTCTCCAAAGTTTGAATGTGTGCATACTGTGCTTGTTGTGCTTCATCATCACTTTCTTTTATCTTTCCTTTTTGGACTTGTTGGTTTTTTCTTGATTTCTTTTCATATGTGGTGAAAATCTTATCTTTTTCTTGGAATTCTTTTTCCATTTTCACCATACTTCTTGTTCTTCTCCTCCCCATAGGTTGTTTTGAGCTTGTTGCCTTGGGGTGTTGCATTTCCTCCTCATCATCTGTCACAATCAAGATCTGTTCTTCTTCTATTTTCTCTTCCACTATTTCAAAACCATTTCCAATGATAAATTGTTGCCATGAGAAGTTTTGTTTTTGTAGTTCATGTGTGATGATCATTTTGATGAAGCCATAGTGGTATAGACTCTTTTCTATATTCCTCCCTTGTGTTTGAATAGCCTTACCCATCTTAGAAAGGCTTTGCAATAGAAAGTAGGGCATGTTAATTTCACAATCACTCTTTAAATGTTGTAGCAATTTGATGTGATACAAGTAGACAATACTAAACCTTCCTTCACAAGTAATAAATTTCTGGATGAGATAGGTTAATTCATCCCAAGGATGAATCAACCAACTTCTTGGAATTACTTTTTTCCAATTTATTGTTGCAATCCTAGATCTGGATACAAAAGGTGCCCATGATTTATCTTTAAAGTGTTTAGTTTTGAAGTATCTTTCTCTAGTTTGAGGTAAACCAGTGATCTATGCAATTACATCTTCATAAATTCTAATGGTGATGTTACCAACAGTGGCTCTTTCACCATTAAATGAACAAGCAAACTCTAAAGAAACCTTTTCACAATATCCATCAAACTTCTCAAAGAAAGATATCCACTGATTTTTTTCAAGAATTTCTAGACAGTATTTGTGAGTTTATGATGGATCAAACTTCTTTGGTTCATACCTAGACACCATTCTTTCAATTTTTAAAGAGAAAGACCCTGAAAAATATTTCACTGCTTATACAAAAAGGAGGTCTATCCTTGTCCAAAAACAAATGAACCCTATATATTCTTCAATCAGCTATTTTGATTTATTCAAACTTGCAGACTCTATTTTAATTCAATTATGTGAATGTTCTTTCAACAAGAATTTTATGTTCAAATGAAACAAAGAAAATCTCATTTTTTTAAATTTCTAAACTGCTCTCTGTTAATTTCAATCATAAAGTTATTGATGAAAGGGCATACCTGGCAATTCAATCTGCAATTTAAAATCTTATGTGCCTTCTTATTGAAACCCATCTCTGTTTTTCTTCTTACAATCAACCTCTGCTAGAAATGAATTTATTTTGTTCTCAGAACGTTCCTCAGGAAGTCGAAATTGACACTTAACTTAACAATTCTTAACATTAAATTTGAACTTACCTTCCCTATCTGACTCCTTCTTTAATATGTTCTCTTCTCCTTGGTTTATGAATTCACCTCCCACGTGTTTCCTCAATGCCACGATTTATCCACAGGGTGAAAATGGTGTATGTTGACAGTGAAATTGTCAACATATAGTTCGTTGTTTATAAAAAAATGCAGGCTGGGTAGGCGTAGGAAGGAACACATTGGAGCGAGGAGGTAAGGTATAATGCAGGAACATGTCAACAGTTCGAATCTGTGGAGCGTCTAAGTGGAACAATAGTATATGGAAAGAGGTGAAGCCACAGCATTTTTAGGAAAGAGGAAAAAAAACATTGTGGAGGAAAATGAGAATGAGAGTGCTAACTTCAGGAGAAAAATTGACTTTTGTGGAGGGAATAAGCATTCTTAACAAGGGTATTATGGTAGAAATGCATTTGTACAATCTCTCAAATGAGCACTCATTGTTGAAAATTCCATGTCATCATACCTCTTTCACTTATGAAATTTCACTTTCTTTTCTTGCAATCATCACAGGAAATGGTTTTCATCTTATGACTCCACTTTGACTTATATCTCCTTGATTTATTTTCCTTTGAATAACCATTCAACTTATAACTCCAAATGTATTTTCCTTATGACCCCTATTTTCATTTTGAATCAAACAACAACTTATAAAGTCTCCACATATATGTCTCCATAAAACAGAGCATTGTACAGTTGACATATTCAAAACAATGTGTTTGTATAATCAGTTTGATAACTTGTTTTGAAAATGTTTGTAAATATTTTTAGGTTGGAAACCATAAAAATATTTACAAGAATAACCTTCTTTCTAATCATGCTCTTGTTGTTTGATTTCGAAAATCTAATTTCTCATTATATCTCCCTTGGAGACCAAATTGGTTTCTGTGAGTACTCTTTTTGATGCTTTTGTTAGAATATAGAAGATGGTGTGCTCATTTTACCATTGATGATACCTTCGTCACCCAACCATAGACCGAAGCCTCCCTCCGAGCACCTTAACCTTGACTGAGAATTCCTCCAGAAGAAAACCCTAGGCTAGATAGATAAACAAAGAGTAGCGCATCAATCCCCAAGGATAGCACATCACAAAAAGTTGATCAGATAGTCCAAACCCTAGCCAAGAGATATTCAAGCCAATACTGAAACTAGTTGTTGCTACAGCTACACCTACAACCCTCCTCCTAACCTGCGCACCAGACTGCAACTGTAGTGCACACCAACTGGGAAACTGCTGCACAGAACTGGCTCTGTCTGCAACTGTTGAGATGCTACAAATGAGAACTGGCACCCTGTATTTATAGTAATCCTGCCAGTTTGTTGGGGCCAACTTCTCCTTCTGGGTATGTGTTTGTTCAGTATATTATTATTAATTCTGATTGAATTCTTCTCTTGGAGGCTGATAGCCTAATATAAATTATCTTCTTGAGCCGACAAGGCTTCTAGGGTTATTAGCCAACTCATTAGGGTTTCTCTTGCTTTCCGGAGTCTTCTATTCTCGTCAGGTTCTGTTACAAATGAGAACTAGTAACTCAGATTTATAGTAATCCTCGCCACTTATTGGGGCCAACTTCTCCTTCTCGGGTATGTGTTTGTCTGCATATTATTACACTGGACAATTCTCTTGGAGGCGAGTAGCCTAATATAAATTATCTTCTTTGATTTACAAGGCTTCTAGAGTTATTAGCCAACCCATTAGGGCTTTCTCTCTTGCTTTCCGAGTCTTCTATTCTCATCAGTTTCACGGCTAAATACCCCAGCCTACCATAACACCTCCTAGCTAGAGAGGTATTTACAGTAATGGACTTGAGCACAAAATATACCATTTACCCCGTAGCATCAATATAGCCATCTAGTTATTTCATGATCAGATCATGAGCATCACCATCATTATCAACTGCATCATCATCAAACCATAATTCATCCGGGAGTAGTTAGATATGATGTTGGATAAGTCACTCACCATAGAGTGATACAAGAGGGAGTAAAGATTTGAATTCATCACCGAAAATCTTTTGTTCATCATTCATCCGAATGATCATCATCTCCACAATATGTTGATGTAAGATTCGTTGCATTGAACAAGAATAGAAATACAACAGGTTCATTCAGGTAGTACACAACTACAAGCAATCCAGTTATAATCACCACATCAAGTAACACACATACTTGATCAACAACGTATAGTTGTGAACAAAGGAAAACATATTCACAATAGTAGTCCTCATCTACTGTTATATAGTATTCATAACAAACATTTAAGAGCATCCCAATATAGAAAAACAATGTTATGATAGAAACCGTATCATCTCGTCCACCTTTTCACTCACGCTGCAGAGATCCTAAAGAATTTCTCACACCACAAAGAATCTTCTTATCCTATAGATAATGTTATGATAAAATCGAATCATAATAATATTTCACCGCCCCAGAAATCTTGAAAGGTCTTCCTCGCATAACATCAACAATCATCCGGCCAATCTTTCACTCACTTCCGTGAGATCTTGAAAGAATGTCTTTCCTCAATATAGAATATCAACAATAATGGCTATCCGCCCATCTTTCTCAACCAAGGAAGAAGGATTTGATTTCAGCCTAGACCATTTTCACCTCGCCATTCTCCACTAAAAAAAGTGTAACCTCGAGAGAATGAGGTTGCCCTCGAGGAATAACTATCCAAACCATTCCCCACCCTAGACCATCCCTCCTACACTAATCAAAATGCAACCTGGAGAGAATGAGTCTTCCTAAGGAATGTTTGTCCCTGATTTTTGAGCCTATACCATTCACCTATTTGGGACATTCCTCTGGCACTAAAGAAAGTGCTATCTGGAGAGAATGAGTCTACCTTTGAGGAATAACTGTCCGGACCATACCCCGCCCTTGGCCATTCTTTCAACACTAAACAAAGTGTAACCTAGAGAGAATGAGAGTCTCGAGGGAAGTACCTGTCCTGACCATTCCCTGGCACTCTGGCTATCTCCTATTACTAAAGTAACCCCAGAGAATGTATAACCCTCAAGAATGTTTGTCCCACATCAACCTCCAAAATGAATGATTCTTTGAAACTTCTCACAACCGTGAACTTAGAAAAAATGACTGCCCAGCAAGGCAGAACATTCTACTTGACCACTAATCAGAGTGACTTCCAAGAAGAATGATTGTCTCAGACCATTCCCCCACACTGGGAAGTCATTCATGATACATCAAGAATCGGTCTACCTCCCATGTTAACTAATGGAAGTCATCATCCGCCGAAACTTCAATCCACTTTTCGAATGTGAGCATCTCGGGTCTAACTTTCACCACAAAGATAAATAGTTGATTACCTCCCTAACTGGAGAGTTATTTCAATTACAAAAATAAATGTTTCATGCATCTTCTAGCTTGGAGACTCTTCCTTTCCAGCTAAGAGAGTCATTTCAACGAGCTCTAGCTTGAGTATGCCTCTTTCATCTTAAGAGGCTTTTACTCAAAATGTAGGCTGCTTATCCGCCATCTATGGAGATTGTAAATTTTCCTTTGACTTCCTCATTATGATATAGTGTAATGTTTACCAGAAGTCTCGGAACACCGTGAAGACTTGCGTAGATCCACCAATAGAGTATATATCATAGTTGGAGAACTAGAAAATATCCATGTGGTACTTCTTCTAACATGAGATCTCGATTCTTTGGTAGTCATATCAAAGTGCCTGCTGGTTCTTCCCAAATGATATAGGAGTCTTTTTTAAGGTCCAAAGTCTGAGATTGCCTGCCTTTTACTCAATTTCTTTCCGAGAACATTTTGCATTTATTCCATGTAGAATTCCAACTCATGGATGTTGTGAATGATATAATGACTCATATAGAAGTATGTCTGGTAATCGAGAAACAATCATCATAGTCTTGTCCCTCCATCCGGGAGAACCTATGGTTCTCGATCTCGCAATGCTTTCATTCATAGGCTTTCCATACAATCGCTCTTCTTCATCATGACTTCTGCTTTGATTTCTTTTAGTGAGTTCATATTAGGACGGTAATCTTGTGATTCTCGATAAAACGACTGGTTGTTCAGGCTTCTCTACTTTCTTGGAATCTTCATGTTCATCCTTAGATTTTGGGTCCATGGAGTTTTATAGATTCCAAAGTCTCTAGAGATTCCACTTCTTTCCCTCATCATAGGGTCACTTGATCCGATGGACAAATCCTGTGAATGAGGTCGAGGAAAGTCTTCTTCTCTAGCCAGTTGAACACGTGATCAGTTTTCATGGACTCTACCATGGATATATATATATATATATTTCATCATCTTCACTGAATCATAGGATTAGCTCCCTCATGATACTTAAGTCATGTATAAGTGCATATAATCTTCTTCCTTCACTGACCGAGTTCATGGTTCTGTCTCTGTCCCATAGGTCTTTACAATATATAATAGAGTCCACGCCCATCCACATCCTTATTGTCTTCCTCGCAATATATAATTGGCTTTCTCAATGTAATCCACGCTTTAGTCTTGTTGTCATCTATAGAATGTCATGAGTCTTTTCTTCCAGCTTTCCTTTCTCATTGTTGACTTCTTTCATTTCTTGATTTTTCCAGTCTTTCTAAGATTACCTACTGGCCTTATCTTGTAATAGTTCTATGAGAGATGTATTCTTTTCATGTGATATCTAATGATAACTCTTTTCATATTTGTTTGTTCTTTCATAGGTATGCTCTTATTGGAACACATTGCTTTCAAGAGATACATATACAAGATATGTACAAAGACGTGCAAGCAAGATATGTACAAGAAATGAGAAGAATGTTGTTACTTTTTAGTAGAAGAAATCTCTTCAATCCTGCTTAATTCTTTGTCTGCCTTTTCTTTGCACATGTTTCCATGTTTCTCCTTCCTTTCTTTTAGCTCCTGACACCCATTTCCTAGGACCGTATCACATTTGAAGCTAATCAGATTGAACAGTTCTTTTCTTGATTTGCATCCCAAACCAACTCCTTCCTTTTGTCAAGTTCTTGAATCCTTGCTGTGAAGGCTTGATCACTGCATTTCCTTTTGGGGTCTCCTCTTGTACTGATCCTGATTCTTCTTGAGCAATGTTAGTCCAAAGTTCTTCAAATGTTGGGTACTCCTTCCTTGTGTGTTCATGCTTTACAAAGAATGCATCCCATGTCTTGGGAAGACCAAGGAGTACTATGTTCACCAATTCCTTTCTGAAGTGATCTCTTCACATCTTATGGCTATCTCTAGCTGTGAGATCCATAAAGTATGATGTTATGTTGTCGTCATCATTCATCTTCATGTCACTTAAGCTCACTTTTCAAACTCATAACTTGTCCAATGTTTCCGACCTAGAAGAGATTTGTTAGGGCATCGTGACATCTTCTTCGACGAGTCAATATGGGATATGTAGGTATCAAGTGTATTTTATGGAATCCACTATGATACTCATGAATTGATGTCAACATCTTTTAACTTCTCAAGGCTGCAATGCCTGGGGTTCCTTTCTCTCTCTCTCCTTCTTTAAACTTCCTGTCACAATATCCAACACTTTATTCTTAGCAAGGGAGAGGTCCTGTCTTCCATGCCTCAATTTAGAGGCTCCATCTATATTGTTCTCGGACTTCATAGAGTTTTTCATGGCTCTGATTTAACTTGGTCAAACCCTAGATTTGACCAGAATCCAAACTTCATGTCTTGGCCTTTTGAGGGTACCAGATATACCAAAGTAGCACTCATCTATCTAGATATTAGGTCAATCTCACGCCTAAGGTGCCTCACAAGAGGTTTAGGTTTTTGCAACTGCACCTGCTAACCCTAGCTACAATGCTCTCGAAACTTCTCCTACTAGCAACCCTAGTGGTAGTTCCTCAACGAGCTCAATGTCTGTAGGCTATGTTTCCTTCCCACAAGCTTTAGTCAGACCAAGGGGTGTGGACCCATAACCTATTAGAATATAGAAGATGGTGTGTACTATTTTTACCATTGGACGATACCTTCTTTCAATTAACCATAGGTCAAGTTCTCCTTCGAAGTAATCTTTGCACCTTTACATAGAATCACTCCGGAAGCAACCCTAGTCTAGATAGCCAACAAAGAGTAGTGCATCAATCCCCTTGGCAGAAGCGATCACAAAACGATCGATAGTCCAAAACCCTAGCTAAGATATTCAAGCCACACTGAATGTCTAGTTGTTGTTGCAAATGCATCTAAATCCCTCCTAAACTATGTACTGTGATCAGAATCAGAAGTATGACCAACTGGGACTCAAGCAGTAACCTGCTCGCCTCAAGAATCGGGCCGAGATGCTACAAATGAGATTTGTGCCCCGATTATAGTAATCCCCGCCAGCTGTTAGCTAACTCTCCTTCTGGGTATGTGTCTGTTCAAGATATTATTATTAATTTTGTCAATTCTCTTGGAGTCTAATAGCCTAATATGAAATTATCTTCTTGGAGTCGGCCAAGGACTTTAGGTTATTATCCCATGTTTCTCTTGTTTCCTGAAGTCTTCTATTCTCGCCGTTCACACATAAAAATACCTCCCACAGCTACCATAATACTAATATCTTTGAGGGTATAAGAAGTGATGAAGAGATAGTCTAGGGGAAGGGAAAGGTATTTATCATTGCTAGATTATGAATAATTTTCCAAATTTTTAAAGAATTAAAAAGAAAAATTGTAATCAACTTGTTTTTTGTTCCTTTGAAGTTAAGATGTTGCTTGGTTGAAGTTGGCTAGAATGTTGTTGCAATTCTTCACTTATGACAAATTTGATGAGGTTCTTCTTAGATTCCTTTGCATTCACAAATTGCACACAACAAAGGAAATTATCAAAGAGGCATGTCCAATCTAATAACAACTTGTATCCATGCAAGGAATATGCATGTAATCATTATTTCAAGGAAAACTAAATAAGGTAACAAGAAACACAAATTGAGATAAAAAAATATCAAAAGTATAGAACTTCCAAGTTACCATTCATAACTACTTTTATATTTCAAATGAAAATGCATATTAACAAGTGCCAATACACATTCATTCATCCACAATTCCATTCACCCATCGCAATTCCATTACATTCACTCAATTTGTTCCATACACACTCCAAAATTCCAACGTTTCATTCATTGCATGTATCCATTACATGTCCACATCCTTCACTTTGTATACACTGAAGTTCTTATAGTGCCTCTCTTCTCCCTCATACACACATTCACCTTATGACTCATTCATAAATCTTGTACCTTATGCATTCACCTTTCACCTTGTGCTTTCCTTGTATTACACTTCACCTACATGATACTACAAATGTTGATTCATACTTTTTTCTAATTCAATTTCCTATAGAAATCAACATCTATAGGTATCCACAAAAGATGAAACTACAATATTGTGAAGCTATAGTATCTACAAAAGGTGAAAGTATAGGAATGTGAAGCTACATGGATATACAAGAGAGGAACACTACGTGAATGTCAAGCTATAAGCATTTAAATGAGAGGACCACTATAGGAATGTGACCCTATAGACATATACATAATATATCAGCTATAGGAGTGTGAGCCTCTAGGAATCTACAAGAGAGAAACATTACTACATAAGGTTATCATTAAAAGCTCTCATAGTTCTATTGGCTCACAATTTTAATTAGGCATATTATTAGTGATGTTCTTTATTTATGCTCTGCTCTTTAGGCCATTAGTTGTAATTATACCTCCTAGTCTCCTATATATACCAAGGAGACATTTTCATTTTGAATCATCGGTAATTTGAAAATTTAAGTGGGGTAAAAGGAGGCTGCCTCTAAGAGAGGCTTATTATCTAAAAATTATCTATTTCTTACCATGAGTACTTTTATGAGAGGATTTTCTATGCTATATTGATATTTGGTTCTTAACATATGGTATCGAGCTCAAGGTCTTAGGGTTTCACTACATCCGAGACACCTGGAATTTCATAACTTGTTTTATACAAATTTTCGTATGAACGACTTGGAGGATATTTAGTAGACGGATCAAGGTGTTGGATTCAAAATTCAAAATTTTGATGCCTTATAATTTCGAGTATAACTTGTACAAGATAGGATCGAATGATCCCTAACTCCAGTCATTATGAATTACTATAAAAACTTTTTTGTAATGTTTCAGACCCTAAACTTTGGATTCTATTTACATATATTAGTAAGGTATTTGTGATAAAACTTTAAGCTCAATAAATTTCAGTATATACACCGCGGTAAGATAGGGTATCTAGTCCCATTGACTAGTCTCAAGAAGGTGTTCCGGTGCAAAACAATCATAACTTATTTCAAGAGTATCCAAATTGCATGGGAATGGTTTCATTGGATTGTGGGATACCTGCACACATTTCCGCTGTGAGTTTTATAATTTTATATCAATTATTTTGTGTGTAGCACGCTATACAAGTGAGATCTCCGGAAAGGAAAAAAATCAGCAAGTTGTGGTGAAGTTAGTGTAAATTCCACTTGGCATCCACCTTTGATCAGACCTGTGGAATTGCAAAGAAGACATAATTGCTAGAACTACATAAAAGAAATTTTCATACCTGCATGGGTCAAACATGGGAGATATAATAGAATAAAGATTGTCTAGCGGAACCACTCAAAATCAAGGTTCAAAAGTGATACTTGGCCAACATGCCACCAAAAAGGGAACTTCATACACCAAATAAGCCTTCAAAAATCCTACTTGGACTTTGATGAAGGTGAAGAAATGCTAGGGACGAAATGAACTACAAAAGAAGAAGGATCAATGGAAGCTAAGTTGATACTAAGATGGATCTTACAATGGTGAAATGCTTAAGTTGGATACTTCAAGATGGATGGTTTAAAAGGGAGATCATGAAGTATTGAAAATTTCAGAACAAAGAAGACACTTGAAAGTGAAAAGAATCCCATGAAATTCATGATGAGGACACAAGGAAGGTGAATCAAGAATGGAGAAATCCCAACTTTGGTTTGAAGACCAACCATTCTAAGATCGATAATATGAGGAATTTTGATGGCAAGGACCCAATCATGGATACTTCAGATGGAGAACATTTGATCTCCATAATGTGCCACATACACAAAAGGTACCTAATCTTCTTTATATTTAGAACCTAATCAATTTGTGGCTGGTATCGATGGCTTTGTTCTCGCGAATCACCTTCATCACTTGGACAATTTTCATGGAAGAAATGATAGCACACTATGAGGATACAACGAAAATATCTTTAGCCAATTGATAAATTTAAATCAAAAGGGTTCGCTAACAGCACATTGAGAACTTCCAAAGATTGAATATAAAGGTAACCCATATTCTAGATGAGCATTTGATTGATGTATTCATAGGAACTTTAGATAACATTCAACATGTGGTTTGCTCAGAACCCAAATCATTGAGAATGCATTTAAAGTGGCAATAAACAAGGAGTAAAAATATGGCACATACTAGAAGGACCAATCCTAACATCTAGAGAGAAAATGTTCTTCTAAACACCTCAACCTACAAGGTTGACACCTCAACAATTGGAGGAAAGAAAAAACAAAAGGTTTATATTTTAATTGTGACAAAGGAGTACAAAGTAAGGGACAAGTGTGGTGAGAAGAAATTATCTGCTACAGATTGTGAAGAGGAAGAAGAACAAGAACAAGAACAAGAACCATCTCAAGATGAAACATAGAAGCAATTTTGTCTCCAGAGTTGAATCCCACGACATCGTGCAATGCATTGGGATCAGCACTCCTCAAACCCTCAATATCGGCGATACATCAAAATAGAAAAGGTAATAGTCCTAATTGATCGCAAGACTCAAAGTAATTTCATTCACTATAAATTAGCCAAAGATCTCAATTGCTTTGTATTCACAAAGTTTCAAGTAATGATTACAGATGGAGAACTATTGCTCAAGAAAATGTGATAAGATCAATCTTACTATGGGGGAAATATGTAAATGAATAGTCCAATGATTGCTATACCCATGGGTGGTGCGATGTTGTACTAGGAACTAAATGGTTACAATCATTAGGAACAATGGCTTTTATCTCAACAACTTTTCATGAAATTTCTCATTCAAGGAAAATAAATTTAGTTAAGAGGTATCACAGTGGAAACCTCGGTAAGGTGATAAGCTCTAATCCACATGACAAAAATTATTGAAAAGGGGCATCAAGGCTATTGCACAACTATCACTAGATGTTCAAACATATAAGCTTTCATCTATTCTAACATTCCAAAGGATCATTGATACATTCCAAAGTATTTGAAGATATTCCCAAAATAGTCATACCCACTCTAAATCATCATGATTTATGAATACCCAATTCCTAGGAGGTTCCTCCAACATTAGCTTACATGATACCCCACTTAAGAGTGAAATTGAGCGCATGGCGAAGAAATGTTAGAGGGTCAGTAATATTAGACCTAGCTGAAGTTCTTACTCTGCACTAGCAGTAATGGTATTCAAGAAAGATAGCTCATGGCATATGTGTCCGTGACATAGAGAGCTCAACAAGATCACAATTAAAGATAAGTTTCCCATTCTATCATTAATGAATTGTTAGATGAACTATATGAGCAATCTTATTTCACAAAATTGGATCTTTGTTCAAGGTATCAATGTGACGTTAATCGAAGGAAGAAGATATCCCAAAACAACATTCTCAACTCATGAAGGCCATTATGAATTTCAACATGCCTTTGGCCTACAAATGCACCTTTCCACATTCCAAGGGTTGATGAATCTTACTTTTCAATCCCTTCCTTCAGGAAATTTTTTAGCATTTTTTGATGATATACCAATCTATAGAAAGTCTTGGGAGGATCATGTGCGACATGTTGGACAAGGGGCTACAACTACTAAAGGATAAACAACCATATTCCAAATGCTCTTTCAGAGTAAAGGAGTATTTGGTTCATATTTTGTCTCATGAAGGTGTCAAGGTAGACCCTAACAAGATTGGCCATGATGGACCCACCATTCCAAAACATTAAAGAATCTTTAGAGGATTTCAATTTGACAAATACTACCGCAAGTTTGTTTGGAACTGCGGAAGAATAGAAACACCTTTAACGACATCAACTAATAAGGATGCATTTTCATGGACTCAGAGGAACCAAATCTGAACAACTTAAAGAGGTGATGTAATCTCCCTCGCCTTGACACCCGTAATTCACAAAAACCTTTATTGTGGAATGCCTCGGGAAATGGAATTTGTGTTGTCCTGATGCAAGAAGGAAGGCCCTTGGCTTTGAAAAGCTGGACCACTCAGGGAAAGGACTTACACAAACCCATTTATGAGAAAGAAATGATGAAGACACATGCATTGAAGAAATGGCATCCTTACCAATAGGTGGCACTTCAAGGTCAAACAGCATCATGATAGTCTTGAATAATTTTTGGAACAAAATATATTCATAAGAACAAAAAAAAATGGTAACCAAGATATTGGATTATGATTTTGAAATCATCTATAAAAGGGGAAGAAAATGTTGTGGCAGATGCACTCTAAAGAAAGGATGAAGATGTTGAGGCCTTCTCTGTTCTATCTCGATCACTCTTCCAACCCGATTGATTAATAGGAAGGTGATCGAAAGAATGATCAAAAGTGTGGACTCTCTATTCAAAGCTAAGTTGCACGATTCCAAAGCATTCGACACATTTACATGGAAAAATGTTTCATTATGGTACAAAGATCGCTATATTTATGTAAGAATTCCAACTCAAACAAAAAGGTACTATTGAAATTTCACACCTCCAAAGAGGGAGGGCACTCGATTTTTGAAAACCTACCATAGAGTCAACAAGAATTTTTTTTGGGATGCATCTAAAACCCGATGTTCAAAGGTTTTATGTAGAATGTTTGGTTTGCCAACAAATAAGGTGGAAACAATTAATAATTCTGTGTATTTTACAACCATTATCCATCCCAAGTCCACTGGAGGAGGTTTCCATGATTTCATCACGGTTACCAAAGTCCTGGAATCTAAAGATTGTCATTATGTTGATTGTTGATAGACTGATCAAGCACGCACACTTTTGTGCACTCTTCCCTCATCCCTCAAAGCTAGTACGCCACACCAGATTCATGGAGACAGTTTAAAAGCCACATGGCAACCCAAAGATTATTGTAAGTGACTCCATGATCCCATCTTCATCGACATTTTTCACGTAATTATTTTCTCTGTTTGGGTACTCAATTGGCTCATAGCTCATCCTATCATCCTCAATCATGGACAAACCGTGAGATAGTGAACAGAAATGTCCGAAGGATACCTTCGCTACTTTGTCTCTGGAGCAACAACACAATAGTTCAAATGGTTACCTTTGAATAATTTCTTCATACCTGCTAGGAACAAAAATGACACCATTTATATAATTTATAACAAATTTATCTTCTTCTAAAAATAAACAAAGGAAGATCAAACGAGAATCAACAACAAGTTCTCCAAATCTTAAAGGACAACCCAATTACGGCACATAATCGCATGAAAACAACAAGCAGATCAAATATCGTGAGTGAAAGAAGTTTTGAAGTAGGGGGATTGGGTATTTTCAAGACCACAACCATACACAAACATATGTCCCTAAGCAAGCCAAGAAGGATAACAATAAATTATCACCAAAGTACTATGGCCCTTATAAGGTGTTTCAAAATATTGGTACTATGGCATACAAATTGAGCTGCCTGCATCTTCACAAAAGTACACCCAGCTTTCCATGTTTCATGCTTAAAGAAGGTTATAGGCTTACAAGATCCTAGTTCAAACTATATCACGTAATGTCCATATTGAGTCAGTTACTCACTCCACAAAAAGAATTCGCCACTGAGGAATAGATCCATTTCAAGAGTATGTCATTAAATGGAGGGAAACTACCTACTAAGATTCCACTTGGGAAGATGAGTCTTTATATTTAAGCATTCAGAGGTTACTCAAGTGTTGTGGACAACACTTGTCTCAAGGGAGGGCATGTTAAGCCCTAATATTGGCTCATTACCCCTTTTAATTGGGGCATATTATATTAGTAATGTTATTTTATTTATGTCGTGTTTTAGCCATTAGTTGTAATTATACCTCCTAGTCTCCAATATATACCAAGGAGACATTTTCTACTTGAATCATCTTATACTCTGAACATTTAAGGGGTAAAGGAGGTTGCCCTCTGCTAGCTTATTATCCAACATCTTCTTCAAGGTGTTGAGTACTTTTCCTCGAGGATTTTCACATGCTATATTGATATTTGGTTCTTAACAAGCTCTCGGTGTACATAATGATATAGAAATGTATTTCTTTGGCCTCCACAAAAAAAATCAAGCACATGGGACACCTATAAAAGACAATCAAGCATCATTTGGAAGATCACAACATTCATCAAAGAAACATGAAAGTTTTCACGCATCAAAGTGCATTTTTCCAAATAAAAAATTCCATCAAAAGAAAGGTACAAAACATCTACTCATTCCTAAGAAACTATGATTTAGATAGGCATGACATGTCACCATAACCTACTTCTCAATCGACCTAAATTCACTCTATGACTACCCTAAATTGTGTCATTATGGTCGTTGAGATGTAATTTGGTCATAATGACATCATCTATCAGTGTAAAACAAAGTTAGGTCACATCAAGTCAAGAATGAAATCATAAAGAGTAGAATTCTAATGAAAAAAAATCAAATTTGAATTATGATAACATCATATTAAAGGAAAAGGAGGAGAGTCAACATTTGAATCCATCCCAAGCTAAGACAAAAGAAATATGATTTTTCAAAGCTTGAAGCCTAAAACCTAAGATTATTGAAGATAGCCTGGTTTTGTCAAAGAGTCTAAGAGTTGACAATTATTGACAATCCGAGTCCAAGTTTCCAAATCCCAAAGCATAAACCCTAAGATGATTGAATATAGTATAAGTATATAGAAAATTCTAAGTGTTGACATAAACTAAGTTAACCTCGAGATAAGGTAAATAGTGTAAGTGTAAGAAATATGGTTTTCATGAGATATAATGTTTTAAGAAATTAGTTATATGATTAGAAGTTACAATGATTATATGGGTTAGATGGGTTGGATGTTAGATGTTAACATGTAGGGGTTAAAGAATTAAGAGAATTAAGGGTTAGGATTTGAGGATTATAAGGTTAGATGAGTTAGATGCCATTAGGGATGATTTTAAGATGGAAATTTATTTTAAAATGTGGAACCCTTGGCGAATCTTACTAATCATATGCCAACTATAAATGTTTGCGATTACTTTTAAAAATATTCAAATTCCCTAAGAATTTATATAGTTTGTATAAAATTTTGGCTTATTTTAAGTTAAAATACCTTATCCTATAGGAATTTGGGTGATTCATTTTAGAATAACAAATCTTTGGGGAAAACCATGGAAAATTGAAATATGAAATTACTCCCTAAAAATCATCCCCAGATGCTATAGATGTTAACATGTAGGGTTAAAAGAATTAAGAGAATTAAGGGCTAGGATTTATAGATGCTACCTGCTAAGAATTAATAGAATTATACAGATTTATTGGATTAGGGTTATAGAGGTTAAAAGGTAGGGCTTTAAAAATAATTAAGGGTTAGGATTTATTGGATTAGTGGTAAAGGGAAGAGGTGATATGAGATAATGGTATAAAGGTTATACAAGTTTTAAGGGTGGGGTGTTAGATATTGTTAAGGGATAATGTGAGTTAGGTGTTGACTGTCAGTGATTATAGGGTTGAGATGTATCCAAGTAATCTTATAAATATAAAGTGTTAGGGTTTATGAGCTATAATTATATATTAGGTGCTATGGTTAGGAATTATAGGTGGTAAGGTTAATTATAATAGGGATTATAGGTGGTAAGGTTATAAGCTTTATGTTTTAGGGGTGCTTTATGCCTTTAGGAGTTACAAGGGTTAATGCTTATAGGGTTAACATGTAGGTTAAAAAAAGAATTAAGGGTTTGGATTTATTGGATTAGAGGTTATAGGGAAGAGGTGATATGTGATATAATGGCATGAAGGTTATAAAAACATTAAGGGTTGGGTGTTAGATACGTTAAGGCGATATATGTGTTAGGTTTTATGTTAGGGGTTATGAGCCGCTAATTACATATTAGGTGCTATGGTTAGGATTATAGTTGGTATACACTATAATAGGGATTATAGGAGGTAAGGTTATAAGCTTTATGTTTTGGGGGTTACAAGGTTTAATGATTATAAGGTTAACATGTAAGGGTTAAAATAATTAAGGTTTAGGATTTATTGGATTAGGGTTATAGGGAAGAGGTGATAGTGATATATGGTATGAAGGTTATACAAAATTTAAGGGTTTGGCGTTAGATATTGTTAAGGATATATGAGTTAGGTGTTATGTTAGGGGGTTATGAGCGATAATTATATTAGGTGCTATGGTTAGGATTAGGTGGTAAGGTTATGTACTAGATTATAGGTAAGATTATAAGCTATGTTTTAGGGGTGCTTTATGTTTTAGGGTTACAAGGGTTAATGATTATAGGTTAACAGGTAGGGCTTAAAAGAATTAATGGTTAGGATTTATTGGATTAAGAGTTATAGGGAAGAGGTGATATGTGATGTATGGTATGAAGGTTATAAAAATTTAAGGGTTGGGTGTTAGATTTTGTTAAGGATATATGAGTTAGGTGTTAACAAGAAGGGGATTGAGTAGGGCTGACATCCCTTTAGGCAGTAAAGGCAGCATAGTGTTATGGTGAGGGACATGTGGCTAGTATGTGGTAATGATTATAAGATTTATCTTAGGGGTTAACACGATTATAAGGTTGAGTAAGAGGGTTATAGGGTCAAGATTATAGATATTATAAGAAAGAAAGGTTTTTGAGCTAAGATTTGAGATGGTTTTTAAGCTATAGAGCCAGGGGTTAGAAGTGGTTAATGTTATATGTTAGATACAATGTTTAGGGTTTTAAGGGTTGTATTTATTAGGTATTAATATTTAACATTGTTATATAGTGTAGGTACTATGACAGTTAATGTTTATACAAGAGGGATTAAGGCTTGTAGGTTAGGTTTTATGGTAACATGTTTTATAGGGGTAAGGGGTTTTAATGGTTAAGAGTTATAAGTCTTATTGCTTAATGGATTAGTGTTATTGGGGTTATAGTATGAGGATTAGGTGTACGGATTTATATGGTTATGTTTTAGGGTTATAATGAATGTACAAGGTTAAGGAGTTATATTAGTGAGGGGTTAGAGGTTATAATTTATTGGTGTTAGGAATTAAGAGTTACAATTTATATGAGCTATTTGTAGGATAAATTAAGGTGTTAACCATGAAAATTAAGGTTATATATCTAATTAGGTTATAGGGGCTTTAGAGGTTATAATTATCAATGGTTAAGGTTTATATTAATTCTACATTATAAAGGTTAAGTGTTAGGGTGATGGGTGTAATCAAGTTAATGGGTTGGAATTAAGAGTTACAGCTTATATGAGTTCTTGAGTTATTTATTAAGTTCTTGATAAGTTACCACGCTCTTTCTATCACAACCTAGAAAGAATCCTGAGTGATAATAGAACCAATTGTTGGCTAAATTTAGATCACAACAAATGCATCACTTATAGGCTCCTATTCCACTTTCCCGACAAGGAATCTCCCACATGTATCCGGTATACAACAAATCTTCTACTTATATGGATAGAACGACCACCGTGAGTAGAAGACAAAAATTATTCTGGATGCTAGCTTTTGGGTCTATTAAGGTGTAATAACAGCTTATATGCACCATCCCTTAAGCTATGGAAGTAATAATATGTGACAATTTGCAAGAAATTCCTTGTGATCGATGGCAATGATTCAATAATCAAATCCGCATAGGTGACTTGCTCTCTCGTGAAATTATGGTGAACATCATATTCTTCAGCAACTTAACAGTAACAACAATCTTTCAATGCAGTGCGCCCCCTTCAAAACTATTTAGCATCTTGAAGATGCGACCTCGTCCATGCGCAATGAATCAGATTTTGACGGATGGCTTATCCACGCAGCAGATTGACGGACAAATCCTAGTGAGATAGACATATGGCTCCTCCACACAACAACTCAAAAATCGCTAACCTACTATGATTATTATAAGAGTGTTTGGTCACTTTGCACACAAACCTATTACTAATAAGTGGTAACAACAAAAATTTGTGTTAACCCCATAATGTTTTCAATCACTTCTAGGTCACACTAACCATTGTCATTGACCACTACATACAAAAAAAGGATGTCAATATCAAAAAGATAAACGAAATCCTTGTTCAAATTTAGCTCTAATAACAAGATAAACACCTAATTGTTGTATGATACCCCCTTATTTGTATGACAAGGGACCCTCAAAATGTAAAGGATTTGACCCCGTGAAAGTCTAAGTGCCTTCACAGTATACATACCTACCCCCTCTAGATTTTAACTTGTGACCTCTTAGGAGAAAACACATGTTCTTAAGACTCCACTATATATATATATATATATATATATATATATATATATATATATATATATATATATATATATATATATATATATATATATATATATATATATATATATATATTTAAAAATAAAAAAAAAATAAATAAATAAAATAAATAAAATAAAAATAAACCCACACCCATATGTTATAATATATAAATTAGATATTATATATAATATATAATTTATATATTATAAATATTTAATTAAGAAATAAATAAAAAAACAAAACCAAAACGCTTTTAACAAAAATAAATCCCCCCCAATTGTGTATGCATATCCTCAATCCATACCCTATTTGCATCTTGTACTGTGAACTGATCCATACCCCGCGGGAATAGAGTGTGCACGCGAACTCTGCGAGGAGAAAGGTTAGTCTGTGAGGAGAGGAGAAAGGGTATTCTACGAGGAGAGCAAGAGCACATGAGGGCACACAAGGGCAAGTCTTCCAAGAGAAAGGGGAGAACATGAGGGCATAGGAGGGAGATTATGTGAGGATAAAGGGGAGCACACGAGGGCACACGTGAGGGCAACAATAATGGTGAGTACCCTAAGTGTTATCCAAAAATTTTAAAATAGAAATGTCTCATGTGAGATCCAATCTCAAGTTTAGCATTTCTTGTGTTTCATGCTATTCATCCAGCGTCAAGTTCAATCTGCATAGCTTCTTTGTCTTCCTTCTTGTCTTCCAATGCTTAAATGTAGATACAATTACCCACCACGATCTCAATCTCCTTCACCGACCCTTCCTTGACATCCAACTCAACTAAAATTTTGGCTACAATTCACGTATGGGATGTTTTGAACTACTCAACCATGTCACATATGATATTGATGGCTTTGAAAAACCATAGTTCCAATGCCAATATGGGAATTTTAACCCAGATTTAGTGTTTGGTAACCCTTTCCATTCTTGGATCAAATTTTAACATCCATTTTTTCAATATCATTGAGGTTGTACCACAACACCATTTTGACAATAAAACTAGAATGGTGTCCACTTTGAATTGACAATTGAAAACTAACCAACCTTTTACTAATGTGTGGAAACCATGTGAGTATCCTAACATTTGGGTCCAATATCTCTCTATCCAACCGAATAGGCTTTTCTTCAATATGAACCTTCCATAGAAATGACTTGTCAGGGTTCTACCTATCATTCCCACAACCTAATCCATTGTGACATCCACCCCAAGGACCAATTGAGGCTTTCCTTTTAGAAACTTAATGCACTTCCTTCCCTTCCTTCCAGCTTTCAACTCCTGAGTCCTTACCTCTTTTTCCTCCTTCACTAGTTATCGATTCTCACCCTCTCCTAGACTGTAGACAACTTTAGGGGACTTGTGGGATTGATTGATTATCTTCCTTTGAACCATCAAATTCCCCCAATTCCTTTGTTTGAGTGCATTGTAACTCCTCTATTGAGACTTGAACAAAGTGCTCTACACTGAAAGGGGCAAAATTTTTACTACCCATCTCAAGACCTTACCCCTAGGTTTTTCGTCTGAATAATTAGCTAACATT
Source organism: Picea sitchensis (assembly GCA_010110895.2). NCBI lineage: Eukaryota > Viridiplantae > Streptophyta > Pinopsida > Pinales > Pinaceae > Picea > Picea sitchensis. The sequence goes on from SNQJ01S0051080.1 coordinate 44,135, forward strand.
TTAAAGAGTTGTTAGTGATTGTTTTCCTTTCCTTGCTGACACTGCCATTTCCTAGGCTTGTCTTTATGCCAGAGTTGTTGTGTTGAGATATAGCCTACAAATCACTCAAGGTTGTGAAATATTGAAAGAGGTATGCTTAAAGTTAGTTGAAGGAGGCTCCCCCATCACCATTTTGGAGTTGTCTTAGTGTCTTCACCTTCACTACCAGCCTTAAATGCTCCATTAACAAAAATAGTACCTAATTTTATAGGATCTATAGAGTAGTCATGCTTCTCTTCCTCTATCTCTCAAGCAATGATGAAAATTAAAAGCATAGACCAATGAAATAACCCCAGATTCTCTTCTAGCAAATGAGGATAGTGAGACATAAAGTTTGCTTAGCACTATCAACCTTTAAGATTTTATGCAAGTAAGATTTATTGATTGATGGCATCCCATGTCTCAGTATTTCAGATTTACCATTACTACCAAAAATTACAGCCAACAAGCCATGAAACTTACTAATTTTCAAATTCAATATGGCCAAAGGACAGATTTTCTGCAGTTCACCACAAAAACACTATCCATGATTCACATTTGAATCAGTCTCTGCCAAACCTTACACCAGGTAAATAATAATTTACTAAATATACTCCCAAAATTGTATAATCAGGAAATTATGCTCCCGAAATTGTCCTCATCAAAGGTTAGAAAAGATTAATCAAATGATTGCATGCAAATATAGTAATAGTGAATTAAATGGGATCGATGATGATTTATTGGATCATTCTTTGCCATGTTGGGAGAGGACCTCTCACTTCAAAAGTTAAACCATTGATGTTGTGGCATGCAACATTAATCATGTTACCAACATGCAAGGAAAAAACAAACTTCTAAGCCTCTCTCAATTGATATTACCAGAGCCAAACTGTTGGAAAAGTACAAATGAAGTAGAAGGTTCAAAATTTCCCACACTCTACTTATTGTTAACTACCAAAAAAAAGTTCTCACATCCTTCTGACTGATTGGTTCTGATAGGTTCACGATGATTTGTATTTTTGCAGGATCCACTATAATTCCTGATGATGAAATATGATGACCCGATATTATTCCTTCAATTAACATCATGAAACATTTTTCATTGCTAAGAAACAAATTTGTTTCTATGCATCTTTTTAGGATTTTTTCCAATTTTTTCAAGGAATCATCAAAAGTATTTCCCTACATAGAAAAATCATCCATGTATACCTCTACACATTCATGTATTAAATCAGAAAATCTAGAACTATCCATAATTTTCTGCTAAAACAGGGTATTTTCTGCTGAAGTGGCCCTGTTTGACCAACGTTGACTAGACAACTGAAAATATCATATCTCGAACCTGATAGATATTCATGCATACTTGTAAATAAAGGATCATGACACATGTCTCTGATTTCTCCCATTTGTCTTGAAAGTACATGAACCTTGGAGCAATTACAGGATTTTGTCAAATCCTGTAATTTCTGATAAATTTTTAATTTTAATGCTGAAAATTCAAAAATTCAATTCTTAAGCTAAGGAATGATAAGCGTACCTTGCATAGGTTGTTTTATGGAAAATATGGAATAATATGAAGGAAAATGGATGGTTTTGGAGACAAAAGTATGATTTGTGAAGTGAAAATAAGCATAAAATGGTACCCAACAATATATATGGATTATGAGTTATAATGTTTTAGGCTTATGGATTATAAGTATTAGGGGTTATAGTACTTTGGGGTTAAGGTTGAAGGTTGAGAGGATTTTTAGGGTTATCATAAACATGTATTAGAGGTTATGGTACATGGATTATAGGTTTTATGTGTTAGGATTTATTGGGGTTAAGTGTTAGAATACAGTTTAAGATAACATGGATGATATGGGTTGTTAGGTGATGGAAGTTAGGGGTTTTAGTTGACTAAGGGTTTGGGTTATATAGTTGACTACATTAGACAAGTTATCATTTATAAGGGTACTCATTGGCTATAGAGTTTAAGGAACCATTTTATATTGGTAAGGTGTTATATTATAGTTTATATGTAATATTAGGGTTAGGAGTAATATTAATGGTTGTATAACTTAGGTGTTAAGAATGTTTTTTT
>SNQJ01S0051081.1:0-19012 GCA_010110895.2 Picea sitchensis
TTTCATTTCCTGATTTTTGTCATTAAAAATCTACATTTTGTTCTTTATGGTGATGATTTATTGATGTTGTTTATTGTTGAGATATGATTACATTATAAATGAAAGTAATGAATATTGCATAAGTGGTGATTTCTAACAAAGGTGTTTTGTAAACAAGTTTTAAAAAGACCCCTACATTGATTCACCCCCCCCCACCCTAAGTGTGGTCGGTGTGTCCAACAATTGGCATCAGAGCAGAACTTCATCATAAGCCTTACAAGCTTGAAGGAGATCCATGGACACACAAATGGATGAACATGCACATGAAGTTCCCCTCTTTGATGAGACAAATTACTCGGCATGGAGAATAGGAATGAAAGGGTTTTTTAAGACAAAAGGAAAATATATTTGGAATGCAACTATTGCTTGATCAATTCCCTTGAAGAGTAAGTCAAAGTTTGCAGCACAAAAGGAAGCAAAGAAAAATGATGCATTATCTCTCAATACCATTTCCAATGGAATCTCAAGTTTCGTCGAAGAAAACATGCGAGAATGTACTTCTGCCAAGGAGATATGGTTGAATCTAGAGAAGGTATATCAAGTCAAAGAATATAATTCCATCAGGGAAAATGAAGGTAAAGACTCTCCAAAATATTCTTATTACAATAATCCTAGTGAAGTTGAATGTTTTCTTACAAATGAAGAAGAAAATATAGTAGAAGTTTGTGTAAATGAAGAAGAAGAGTTGTTGAAGTTTAAAGAAAAAGATTTATTTGAGTTAGGTGATTTTAGCATGGAAATAGGACATTATTCAACTGTTTATGAGTATATTGAAAAATGCATTAATTAAGTCCTAGAAAAGTACCCAAATCATATCATGGAACTAAATCAAATGCTCAAAGAACAAGAAGAAGGAAAAGAGACTCAATTAGAAGAAAAAAAAGAAGAGATCAAAAGACTAAAGAATAAAATAATTAATCAAGCATCAGAAAAGAAGAAGGTGTATGATGAGCTTAGAAAAGTATTGAAGTTAATGTCAATATTAAGACCAAAATTGAAGAAGCCAAAAGAATAGAGGAACTATTGAAGAATCAAGTAAATGAAAAGGAAGAGTCATGCCATAAGTTGGAAGCTGAGGTTGTTGATCTTAGAAAGAAAGTAGAGAAGTCAAATACTCACATCAAGTTCATGAACAACTCAACAATGTTGGATGAGATCCTAGATAGCCAAATATCTCCAAATGATAAATCAAGTCTTGGATACAACAAGGAAGCTTCTCACCTTGAAGCTATCACTTCTAAGAAGCATGAGGTAAGTCCTTCATTCTCAAAATGTGGCAGCAATGTTGCAAGTCAACCATCTACGCAAAAAAATGAAACTTTCAAAAGAACAAAGCAAGGAAGACATCAACAAACCATATTTACAACTCAAAGAAAATTCAGAAGAGAGACACCTTCAAGGTGGACATCAAATCAAAGGTATGAAAAAATAAATCATGGTCACTGCTACTCATGTAATGAATATGGTCAAAAATCTTTAGATTGAAGAAATTATGCTAGGAAATATAATGGAAGGTTTCATAACACCCTAAGGTGTTGGATATGTAATCAAGTGGGACACATTGTTTCTCATTGTCACACCATGAGATGCTATAGTTACAGTGGGTTTGGACACAAATCCCAGGATTCTTGGAATGCAAGAAGACAATCCATGAAGAGTGCTTCATATAACATGACAAGAAGAACACATGAAGCTAGGAAGGAAGACAATGTTGAAAATATGGAAGCTCAGAGCTTAATTTCTAAGAAGCTAATACACCTTGAGAAGTGGGTGAAGAATATTGAACAACCAAAACAGAAAGACAACCATGAGGTAAGCTCAAGCTTGACATTTTTCATAATCATATGTGGGCTCCCATGGAAGAAGTAACATGCATACATGAGTTGTCTAAATAATAGGTCATGTATATGTGGTAACATCCTTGGAAGAGAAAGTTATGCAGATGATTTGTGGCATGATTTGATGATATAACTATGTTTTTGCAAGATCTGACATGGTTTGTTGTAGGTTTTCATGATTATATGCTTGCATATATGTATGTATGATGATGAAATATGGTTGAGTGTTGAGGCATATGCTTGATGCCTATCTCAGATGCATAATACTAAATCTAGAGTATGGATTGAGGCATTTTCTGTTGAGGAACAATGTTGGTTATGACAGTGAAATTATGGCACTTTGGTTACGAGATATATCATGATGATGTGTGTTAGGGACCTAACCCCTCAGGTAGGTATAATAATATATTCGGATGTAATAAAGATCAATATTAATAAGGCCTAGGAATAAGGAAGAACAAGTTGAATGTAAGAAGACCTAATAGAAGCTTCCTCTTCTAGAAGGATCTTCCTCTAGATGGTTCTTTTTATAGACATATTTAGTATAAATAAGAGTCGAGGGTATGAGAACTGTTGTCTTGGATATTATTATAATAGAGCTCTGATCTGCTAGAGGTTGCCCCCTCGAAGAGGCAAGTGAACATTTCTCTCAGTAATCTAAGTGCTCTTTCTGGTGTTATTCTGGTATAATTTTGATATTATTGTAGTGTTGTTATGGTTATATTGTTTCTCATCTTCCATTTCTAGCATTTTATTTCTATTCTCCATAATTTTTATATCTGGAATATTACAAGTGGTATCAAAGCACTTTCCTCGACAAGAAATTGTGGGTTAATTTTTTTTCCAGGGTAGAGATGTATTTCGGCGTCTTTAAGCTATAGAGATATAATGTTATGCACATAAACCTGCGGTCAGGGATTCATACACACAAGAAATACAAGTGGTACTTACGCGCACATCTGTTGGCCACCCCTATAACCCCTGTTGGTACCCCTTCGAGTGGTAGTGCATCAGACAACACCTAGATATGGATCGACCTAGATTTCTTGAAGCCCTCTTTAGATAAACCAATCGGTTGCCTGATTGTTATAGTGCCACCGAGAACAACACTTGGGAAGATACTCTCTAGTACCTGGGTAATCGGGTAGTATGGCTAAGGGCACGGTCTATCCTCCTTAGTTGGTGCCCTAAGATATTCGGTCGAGTACTATTGTTGGACCACACATGTATATCAGAGAGATATAGCACAGGGAAAAGCCTTGTCTATAGAACCCTTGAATACCTAACTCTTGGGGATGGAAACAAAAAAAAACAAAACATACAAGAAATATTGTTGTGCAATTGTGTCTCATGCATTCTAGTTTCCAAATCATTACACATTTCTTTCTGATTAAGAAGTTGGGCATTTCATCAATGCAGTATTCTTCAGAAAGGAGTATAACTTCGCAGGTATATATAAAAAAAAATCTAGATTTTGTTGCACCATTATTTGAGACCCATTCCATTGGCTTTATCTCTTCACCCTTATCACATTCATACCTATAATTTTTCAGCAAAATTTTTGACCCCACCCACCCCTTTTCGGTTCCCTCGTCATCATGGCACATACCCGTATCCAAGACTTGGAATCTCACTTCAATACCTTGCAATCTAATTTCATAGAGACCCAACAAGAAGTGAGACAACTCAGTGCCAATATTTCCACCATCAATAAAAACATGCATTCCTCCATTGCTACCTCAATCGAGGAACTCAAACAAGACCTCAAATAAGACATTACTACCCATATTGAATCTGTCGCTTCGATGATCTGCACCAAGATGCATATCCCTGTAGATCCCCCTTTATCTGACCCACCTTTGCATACCGAAGCTAAAAATTCCTCTCTTTCCCATAATTTTCAGCCCCATCACTTTCAACGTGACCTATGCCTTTCACGTGTAGATGTGACCAAATTTGATGACTCAGATCCCAATAGTTGGGTAAATCAACTGGAACATTATTTCTCTTTGTACGAAATTACATATGACTTGGCCAAACTCCGATATGGTGTTCTCCATCTAGATCAAGAACGTTGGCAATGGTGGCATTGGAGAAAAATTGTCCATCAAGGGTATGTTGCTTGGACACACTTTGTGGAAGAGCTTTATGAACGCTTTGACACTGACACCAACTATTTAGGTTGTTTGAAAAGGTTGAAACAATCTGGCATAGTGGAAGACTTTAGAGCTACTTTTGAGCGACTAGATTTTCGTACTGAGGGAATGTTTGATGCTTTTTTCCGAGAATGTTTTATCAGTGGCCTCAAGGATGAGATTCGTACCCATGTCCTCATGGCTCAACCTCAGAGTTGGGTGGAGGCTACTAAACGAGATAAGGAAGAACAATAGGTTATCTCTTCTCAAAACTACAAACCCTCCTTTGTTCCTCGCACTAAACCAGTAAATCCCACTCCTCCTTCTACTCCACTAAAGATCCAAAAATTGACCAGGGACAAAATGGATGAACACCAACTCAAAGGCCTTTGTTATAATTGTGATGACAAATATTTTTCGGGACATAAGTGTAAGGAACAAAATATTTTTATGGCCATCTCAAAGGATGTTTCGGAAGAGGATGTTGAAGCTCTCCTTGTGTCTGAGTCACCTGAGCCCACTGACATAATCCCTCCCTCAGACCCTCCCGACGTAGAACCGGTCATTTCCCTAAATGCTCTCACTGGATTCTCTCCTCCCCAAACCCTCAAACTAATTGGCTACATCAAGCATAGGAAGGTCATCATTCTTGTTGATAGTGCAAGAACCCATAATTTTATTCATTGCCGCATTGCCCAAGAAACTAATTGCTATATCCGTGCAGTCAATAATTTCCAAATCATGATTGTCAATGGAGGGTCCATGAAATGTAGAGGGCGTTGTGAAAATGTGCATCTCCAAATTGGTGACTACCACCTGAAATATCATATGTTTGCTATCGACATGGGTGGTTGTGACATTGTGTTGGGTGCAGATTGGATAAGGACTGTTGGCACAGGGGTAGACCCAGGGTTCACTCCAAGAGCGCACCAACAAAGCCCTAGCTACTAGCCCTTTTGGCAGCACCTGTGAAGCAGATGCAGTCTCACCCGAAGCACCAATGAGGGGGTTGCAGGACAGAGATTTCTACAACCAGGGGAATATCAAGTGGATCTTGTATAATATCAATCACAACATTCATATATCTCTTATCTGCTAGATCTACTCTGCACAACTATAAATCATATCTAACACAATAATGCAAATAACAACACAACAATGACAAATATCTCGGCATCAATCACACACACAACACAAAATATGCGTGGTTCACCCTCTCTCTAGGGCTACGTCCACAAAACTATGCTTATGATATATTCAAGATAAAGCTTACAGTTCTTGTCTGCACTCTTAGCTAACAGATATTTGTTCTTCTTTCTCTTTCTCTCCCCTTCCTACACACCCAGCTGTAGAACTTGACCTTCGCACACATATGATGATCTTACAATACCATAAGGCTCTCTCTCTCAGCACTTCTCTCTCACAATACAATAATCTCTCGTAACAACAATAGAGCTAGATCTACAACAATATCATACCAACTTGTACCAACCTGACCTAGGTCCTCTTGACCTTTTATTATACATTACAATACCTCACCGACAACCTTAGGCCAAAACCTAGGTGTCAAAACCCTAGATACCAAAACCCTAGGTGTCTAAAACACTAGGTCAACTTGACCCTCTTTTTCTGGGCTTTGCCAGCCTGTCTTTCCTTCTTCATCACACGGTATTCCAAAGCATCCAATGATGGCTTTCTCTGCTTGTTGAGTTGTCCATGATCCTTCTTCCTTGTTGATCTATCATCTCTTATCTCCTCATCTAATGGCTTCCTTTTTCGTACTTCACTCTGGCTTTTCTTCTCTTTTTCTTACTTCAACCGAGTGACAGTCACTGTGTCTCCCACAAAGCTCACTTTTTACCTTTTCTTCCTTGTTCTCTGCTTCCTTCCATAAACAAGGGCCAACAGGCCCCCAACACTCACTCATGACTCGTCCCGAGGCACTTCAGATATGATCTTTTCATTTCACTTCGACTTTGGATTGCACAGTGTAGCCTTTTCTTTCTGCTTTATGCTTCCTTCCCATCCTTGTGCAGACTATATTTTTTGTGTCTGGTACCCAATTTCAACTACACCTGGTACCTGGACCCTTTTCCTCTTACTTTTATTGAGAGATGTGAGGCATTTGGTTGTCATAATACAACTTCAGTTGACTCCCATTCACCAATCCTTCCTTCCAGTCTCCCTGCAATGTCTTCAGCTGCACGACTCCTCCTTCTGTAACATAGGCAATATCATATGGTCTGAGCCAATGCATTCTAAAATTCCCAGGGTGTTTGCTAAAATTACTATCATACACCAGTACTAAATCACCTTGCTTGAATATCTTCTTCTTGATGTGCCTGTCATGGTAGGCCTTTTCTCGTTCCTTCTGAACTTGCTGATGGAATACTGCAATGAATCTGTCTTCTTCTAGTTCAACCAACTGTGCCAGCCTCTCATGAACAACATCGGTATCATCCATGTCTATAAATGAAAAAATTCTTAAGCTTGGTACCGAGTACTCCATCGGGACAACAACTTCCGGACCATAAACCAACTTGAAGGGGGTCTGCGTTGTTAATTTCTTGCAAGTGGTTCTATAAGCCCATAGTACTGTTGGTACTCTTAAATCCCAGCCATCCCTGTTCATGCTGTAAATCTTTGTCAATAGTGTCTCCAAGATCTTTTTGAATTCTTCAACCATTCCATTTGCTTGTGGATGGTAAGGTGTACTCTTCTGATGGTGAACTACAAATTCTTCAATCAGGACTTCAACTGTCTTATTGATGAAGTGTGTGCCCTGATCAATCATAAGGATCTTGGGGCATCCAAAACTGGTTATTATGTCATCGAATATAAAATGTGCAGTTGTAGTTGCACTACAGTCTTTGACTGCTCTAGCTTTGGCCCATCTGGTTAAGTATTTTGTCGTAGTAATAATGTACCTTTCTCCTGTACACTTTCCTGGTGGGTTTATAGGCCCCACGAAGTCAATGGCCCACTTCTCAAATGATTGTAGGGTCATCTGCAGCGCTAATGGAATTTCATCTCTTCAGGATGGTTTCCCAACTCGTTGGCATACATCACATGCTCTGGCATACTCTTTAGCATCTCTTTGTAACGTAGGCCCCCAAAGGCTAGCTCGCATAACCTTCTGCGCAGTTTCTTTCCCTGTGTAATTTCCTCCTGTGTATTTCATCAAGTCCCATTTTGTACAACTGTCCAGCTATAAGTGAAAATTCTACAGCTCGCACCACTAGTTGTTTCTTCTGAGGAATTGTATACTCATTTGGAGCCATCCCCGTTGATAGGAACTGGACTATGTCTACGAAGTAGTCATCAATATTTCTAATGGCGAGCAGTTGTGCATACGGTAATGTATCCTCTAGATTGGTAGGTTCTTTGCCATGTTCCAACCTTGAAAGGTGGCCGGGTCCCTTGGTCATTCTTTCTGGATTAACTATGATCTCAAAATCATATTCTTGGAACAACAGAAGCCATCTGCATATTCATCCCCCCAACATTGGCTTGTTGACTAGGTACTTTAGCGTGGATTGATCAGTAAACATTTTAAAGTGTCCTCCCAACAAGTAGTGGCGGAATTTTTGCAGTGCATACACCATAGCTAGTCCTTCTCTCTCTGTAGTGGTGTAATTAACTTCAGCTGTGGATAGCTTCCTGCTAGCGAATGCTAGTGGATGATCAATGTCCCCTTCTCTAGGTTCTTCCAAGACTTCTCCTAATGCAATAGAAGATGCATCGACATGCACATGGAATTCTTTGCTCCAATCTGGGAAAACCAGAATGGGCATTGTGACCATCTTCTGTTTCAGTGTGTCGAAGCTCTGCTGACATTCATCTATCCACTCATACTGACAGTCCTTCTTCAACAGCTTCTCCATTAGAGCTGTAATTTGGGCATATCGTTTGATAAATTTCCTATAATATCCAGTATGGCCTAGTGTAGTGCGCAGTTTTTTGACTGAAGTAGGAGATGGTAAATCAACTATAATTGCAATTTTAGATGGGTCAACCAACAATCCCTTCTTGCATACAATATGACCTAATAGTACTCCAAATGGTGAGAAAAAGATGCATTTCTTCAGATTCAAAGCAATTTGACACTGCCTGCATTTGTCCAACATTAGTCTTAGACATTCAATATGATTTTTTCAACAAACTAAAAATAGTCAAGTCATCAAAGTATGCTTCTAAAAATTTATGCAAAAATTATTTGAACGCTTCGACCACCACCCTGGAAAATATGGCTAGGGAATTCTTCAATCCAAATGGCATTACTGTATATTGGTAGGATCCCCACTCTGTGGAAAATGTAGTCTTATGACGGTCCTCCTTGGAAATGCAGATCTGATGGTATCCTAAAAACCCATCTGTAAAAGAATATACCTCTTGGCCTCCCACATTATCCAACACTTCGTTTGTGATGGTGTAGGGAAAGGATCATGCAAACAAGCATCATTCAGCTTCCTGAGATCTACACAGATCTTGATCTCGGATGTCTTCTTGTCTTGCACTACCATAGGGCTGATCCACTCCGACTCTTCGACAGGTTCAATAATCCCTGCTTCTAACATTCTGTCGAGCTCAATCTTAACTTTTTCCTTATATTTCAGGCTCAATCTGTAGGGTCTTTGTTTGACTGGATTTGCATCTGGTTTCAAAGGTATTCTCATCTCTCCCATGGGTCCTTTGATTCCCTTCATATCAGTGAAATTGGTCGGGAACAATTCCTGATATTCGTGCAATAACTCTGTAATCTTTTCAATGGTAGCAGCGTCCTAATAATCTCTGACATTGGAAAGCTTCGGTGTCAACTCTGTCCCAATATTGACTTTCGTTATTTTGATCGATTGTCCTATGAATGGAAGCTTAACTTTAGGTCCTTCCACATTTCTGTGGCCTTCTGTCTCAGCGATGTTTACCTTCCTCGGATCATCGTGTTCATTGGCATTAATGTTGTAACATCCTTGCAATTTCTGGAATGGCGCAGTCCATTCATCCTCTTCTTGCTCCAAAGGGAGGTTGGATGCCTCCTTAAATACTTTTTGCCTCACAATATGTAGTGCCTGATCTACTAAATGAAATTCACTTTCAAACAAAAAGGTGGTTACAAAATTATGGATCATACCTTCCCAATATGAAGTGACGAAACGCAGCTCCACTTGAAGGTACCAGTTGATAGGGATCGTGTCCAATGTTTTAATTAATCTGTGCAGCCATTTTTCTCGAAGAATGTCACTCCAGGCCTTTTCATAGCTTCTCACATGGTCCTTTGGGCATCTTCGACCTGTGTACCTCACTTCACAGTTTCCTACTTGTGTTGAGAACTGTGTTGTCATCAAAGTTTGACATTGTGTCCAGTCTGTGATGTTCCCTTTGTGCGTTCCCCACCATCTTGATGGTGTGGATTTCATGGCCTCATCCATTGCCAATAACCTCTGTTGTGTTGGTACACTTGTCTCAAAGTCTGATAAGAAGTTTTCTAAGGGGTTCAACCCAAAAAATGTGGGTAAGTTACTCACTGTTGTGTCGATCCAACGAACTTCTCTGGTTATTCTAGCACATCTTCTTGTAGATACTTCATACATCTGGTTCTGGCAGTTATCCAACACTTCTTCTGAGTCTGATGAACATGTGTTGTCACTTCGCCAGCTCAGGTTTCCATCGACAGTTGGGTTGATATAATCTTGTTGTCTGGTTGTTAATTTGTAGATGTTTTCCAGTACATATGCGTGGTCTTATTCTCTGATAGGTTCTATATATCACGGACCCTCATCTGGATCTAAGGGTTCAATGACCCTAAGGTCGGCTCTCTCAAATGTCATGCGTCTTTTATTTAGTTCAACAACAGTAGAATTGTCGAACGCCCAATCAATTCCTAGTAATGTAGGGTAAGGGTAGCTATCATCAACAATTTCAATTACCTCAAAATCTACAAAGGTTCTTACTCTGTCGATGTCCACTGGGACATGCTCTAATCATCCAAATGGGATGACAGCTTGTTGATTGGCCATGCGAAGCATGATAGGGGAATAGATAAACTTTGGTTTTCCCATTAGTTCCCAAGTTTGCTTCATCATGACATTGACCTCTGACCCTGAGTCGAGGACCACATAGTCTATCTCATACTCTCTTATCTAAGCATTCAAGTGTAATTCTTTATTTTTCCTTCTCTTCTTACCAATTTGGTGGATTTCCTTATTCAGTAAGGGGTCTATCTTTCCTATCTCATACCATTTAACCAGATTTTGCAGTTCTTGTATAACTTTCCCATCTTTAAGTAGTTCTATAAATATATATAAGAAACTAACAATATTAGTTACCTCTTTTCCCCCTCTGGGCGAAGAAGACTAATCAAATGCATGAGGAATTCCATATTCTCTTATTTATGGTTGTGATTTTGAAGAAGACCCTTGAGCTGCTTTGAATTCTTGCCTTGCCTCTTCAAAGATTTACCTTTCTTTCTTTGCATGAAAAATCTGGGTCTTTTCTGCAGCTTTTTTGACTCATGAGTCTTCTGCAATCTTCTCTTTGGTCACTCTATCATGTCCCATAGCAGTGCCTCCTCTTGTAATAACAGTGACTCTAGGATCAGCTTCATGAGGTTCCTCTTTGATTAATTGGATTTGTGGGTTCTGCTGAGGTCCTTGTCTTTCTTGAAGCTTATCCAAAAACATAGGGCAGTCCTCGATGACATGCTTGAAGGAATTGCAATAACTGCATGTTGTGCAAAAGTTATGGCAGTCCCTCACTAAATGTCCTAGTTGTGTGCAGTTGTAATAGATTATTTGTCCTCGGCCTCGACCCATACCTCCTCCTTTTCCTCGTCCTCTGTATCCACCGCAAGGATTGAAGTTTCCTCTCCCTGGAGAGTTGTACTGCAGAGTGTTTCCTTCTTGCTGTACTTCGCCTTGTTAGGGTCTTCAATTTTTTATCGAACTCCCAAACAGGTTTTGATACCTTTTGTTTGATCTATTTTAGATCTGTAATACATTGTGACTCCGACTTAGGTCTTTTAAACTCTGCAATCAGTGCATTCTTGATCGCATTCAGGGGCTTAGGCTGCGCCAGTCCTTGGATAAGTTTCATGTACCAGCTCAGTGCACGGTCCCTTAGTGTAGTGCTGAACTGGGTTCTCTTGATGTCTTCTTCGGTGATACTTTTAATATTCCACACGGCCTCACACAGGAACCAGTGTTGATTGATATTCTCATATCCATCTCCCCTGAATATAGGGAGCCTCATCTCATCTGCCATAGAGTTCCCTAGGATTCCTGTCTGAGTATAGGCTAAATTGCTAGTAATAGTATTCTGGTGGTTCTGGCTATTTTGGCTGCTTAGTGCTATTGAAACAACAAGAGGGTTAATCTTACTTGCTTTAGTAATCTGCACACTTCCTGAGGTTTCTGGCTCACTTTAGCGAATTTCTTCAGCTTCCTCTTCCTCTGCTCTGGTGGGTTCTGAATGTTCTTCATCTGTCGGATCTTCCTCTTCTCCACTGAAGAAACCCTCGTCTCCTTAGTTTTTCTTGAATAGGTTCTCAGGGTGAATCCCTTGAAATACTTTCCCACTACATGTATGTCCATATTTTGTGTCTCTGTCGCTGTCCAAATTCTTGAACATTATCCTTTTCGGATCCAACCAATCTACTGTATTTTCAAGACGTTCTTTTCATGAAACAACATTTTGATTCTTAGCTTCAGAAATTGTAAAAAAATTCCGCTGGGTCCTTTGAAGAAGTATCTCTCGACATGGCTATATGATTCTCTTCTGTCAACAAAAAATTCGGTGATATACCCTCCAATGGTACTATCAAACTAGTGATCTACAACTCTAGATATAGCGTTTTCAATTCTCTTGACCTTCTGGATCAACGCTGGTGTCTAAACCACATGAGGTCTAGATCTTATCTCGATCTGGGTATCAACTAACCTAGCCAACCACTCATATAACTCTTCATGGATTCCTACAAAGAAGATCTCATGAATATCGGTGAATATGTGTCTCTGCAGCCAATCTTCAGTACTCAGTTTAGGGTTCTTGTTCTGGGCTTCAGGGAAGTCCCTCTCTTGATCCTCTATCCACTTTTGAATCTTTGTCTTCCATGGGAACGACCTTGACATTCCCTTACATAGATTCTAGTCCTGGCAATAGAACCATTTGTTGGCACAAGGGCAGACCCAGGGTTCACTCCAAGAGCGCACCAACAAAGCCTTAGCTACTGACCCTTTCTGCAGCACCTGTGAAGTAGATGCAATCTCACCCGAAGCAGCTATGAGGGGGTTTCAGGATAGAGATGTCTACAACCAAGGGAATATCAAGTGGATCTTGTATAACAACAATCACAATATTCATATATCTCTTATCCGCTAGATCTACTCTGCACAACTAGAAATTAGATCTAACACAATAATGCAAATAACAACACACCAATGACAGAGATTCGGGCATTAATCACACACACAACACAAAATATACATGGTTCACTCTCTCTCTAGGGATACGTACATAGAACTGTGATTATGATATATTTAAGATAAAGCTTACAGTTCTTGTCTACACTCTCAGCTAGCAGATCTTCGTTCTTCTCTCTCTTTCTCTCCCCTTCCTGCGCACCCAGCTGCAGGACTTGAACTTTGCACATAGCTGAAGATCTTACAACACCAGAAGGCTCTCTCTCTCAGCACTTCTCTCTCACAATACAATAATCTCTCGTAACAACAATAGAGCTAGATCTACAACAATATGATACCGACTTGTACAAACCTGACCCGGGTCCTCTTGACCTTTATTTATACATTACAATACCTCACCGACAACCTTAGGATGAAACCTAGGTGTCAAAACCCTAGATACCAAAACCCTATGTGTCTAAAACCCTAGGTCAACTTGACCCTCTTTTTCCAAAGCATCCAATGATGGATTTCTCTGCTTCTTGAGTTGTCCGTGATCCATCTTCCTTGCTGATCCGTCATCCCTGATCTCCTCAACCAACGACTTGCTTTTCTGTACTTCACTCCATATTTTCTGCTCTTTTTCTTACTTCGACCCAGTGACACTCACTGTGTCTCCTGCGAAGCTCGATTTTTACCTTTTCTTCCTTGTTCTCCGCTTCCTTCCATAACCAAGGGTCAACAAGGACTTTGGGTCCCATTATCATCAATTTTAAGGAATTAACCATGCAATTCAACCAGGAGGGCCAACAATATAAGTTCCAAGGCATCACAGTCGGTTCCCCTGATATCATTAGTTCCCATTGCATGGAAAATCTGCTCAAAAAAGGTCATTCAGGTGTTATTTCCCAACTCCATACCATACAAGCAACCGAGACACCCTCTCTGCCACAGGACCTCCAATCCATCCTCTCTAAACATCAAGTGGTTTTTTTCACTCCCCAGGGACTCTCTACTTCCTATTGTGTTCATGATCATTACATTCCCCTTGTCCCAGGAAGCCTTCCTCACAATATATGTCCCTATTGTCACCCCTTTTCCCAAAAAAATTAAATTGAGAAAATGGTTCAAGAACTGCTTAACATAGGTGTTATCCACCCTAGTATGATCTCCTACTCTTCTCTTGTGGTCATGGTCATGAAGAAAGAAGGTTCTTGGCACATGTGTCCTGACTTCCGCGCCCTAAACAAACTCACCATTAAAGAAAAATTTCCCATTCCTGTCATTGATGACCTCTTGGATGACTTGAGTGGCACCCAGTTCTTTACTAAACTTGATCTTCGTTCTGGATACCACTAGATCCCTATGAAAGAGGCAGACATTCCTAAGACTACCTTTAGAACTCATGAGGGCCACTATGAGTTTTTGGTCAGGCCCTTTGACTTGTGTAATTCTCCCTCCACTTTCCAAAGCCTCATGAATCATGTCTTCTGTCATTTTCCCCATCATTGTCTTGGTTTTCTTTGATGATATCCTCATCTATATCAAAACCTGGATAGACCATCTTGCTCATGTGGATCGAGTTCTCCATCTACTATATCAACACCAACTTTTCCTGAAAACAATCTAAATATGCTTTTGGCACCTCAGAAGTCGAGTACTTGGGTCATCTTGTTGGCAAGGATGGCGTTAGGGTGGAGCCTAAAAATATTGAAGCTATGCAAGATTGGCCTCACCCAAAGACTCTCAAAATATTGCGTGGATTTATGGGCTTAACAATTTATTATCGCAAGTTTGTTAAGAACTATGGAAAGATTGCGTCCCCTCTCACTGCACTCCTTAAAAATAATTCTTTCACCTGGACTCCAACAGTTGCTCAGGCTTTTTAAACCTTGAAGATGGCCATGAGCACCACTCTAGTCCTGGCCCTTCCTGAATTCACAAAGACCTTTGTCTTGGAATGTGATGCTTCAGGGAAAGGAATTGGTGTTGTCCTTATGCAAGAGGGTCGACCTTTAGCCTTTACCAGCAAACAACTTTCTGAATGAAATTTGGGAAAATCAATCTATGAAAAGGAAATGTTGGCTATTCTACATGTCATTGATCTTTGGCGCCCTTATCTATTTGGGAAACGCTTCCAAATTAAGACAGATCACCAAAGCCTCAAGTATTTTTTGGAACAATACATGTCCTCCCCAGAGCAACAAAAATGGGTGACTAAGCTCTTTGGATATGATTATGAGATCATTTACAAGAAAGGAAAAGACAATGTGGTTGTGGATGCACTTTCTCGAAAATATGAAGATGAAGGGTCCCTTTTTTCTCTCTCCTTCATTGTACCAGGTTGGCTCCAAGACATTTGCCAGGAATGGCTACACGATCCCAAAAGTTTGCATCTGATACAACAATTGCAGTCCAATGCTCCAGTTTCCCCAGGCCACTCTTGGCTCCATTATGAGATTTGATAGAAAGGTCATTTGTATTTAAGTAAACAGTCAAAACTTAAATCCATGGTACTTTTTGAGATTCATGCTACACCCACAGTTGGGCACTCCGAGTTTACCAAAACCTATGATAGGGTCAAATGTTCTTTTTTTTGGGATGGTATGAAATAGGACGTTCATAATTTTGTGGCTGAATGTGATGTGTGTCAATGAAACAAGGGTGAAATAGTCAAATCTCGTGGAACACTACAACTGCTTTCGATTCCACCTGCTATTTGGAGGGATATCCCTATGGATTTTATTGTAGTCTTACCTAAATCATGCAATAAATTAATCATCATGGTGGTAGTTGATACCCTTTCCAAGTATGCTCATTTATGTTCTCTTCAACACCCATTTACAACATCCATTTTGGCTCAACTTTTCATGGATCAGGTCTTCAAGCTTCATGGCATGCCGCATTCTATTGTTTCTGATCGAGACTCAACTTTCACCAGCAATTTTTTGCAAGAAATATTCAAGCTACAAGGCACCCAATTTCATCTCAGCAAAACTTATCATCCCCAGACTAATGGTCAAACTAAATTTGTCAACAAGTGTTTGGAAACATATTTGAGGTATTTTTCTTTGGAAAAGCAAAATCAGTGGGCTCAATGGTTACCAGTAGCTGAATGGTGGTACAACATTTCATACCATACAACTACCCGCATGACTCCTTTTGAAGCGGTATATGTATAAAATCCACCTTCAGTTATCTCATATTTACTAGGTGTCTCGAAGGTCCAGGCGGTTGACCAAATGCTTATAGTTAGAGAGACTATTCTCTATACCCTCAAAGAGAATTTTTTCATGGCCCATAATCACATGAATAAACAAGCAGATCAAGGTCACTCTGAACGTCAATTTGCAGAAGGGGGTCGAGTGTTTCTTCGACTGCAACCTTACAAGAAAAATTCCCCCAAGGCTAGCCATCGTCAAAAACTAAAGCCCAAATTTTATTGTCCTTATATCATTCTCAAGCGTGTGGGATAGGTGGCCTATTAGTTATCTTTTCCCAGTCATTCTAAGCTACATCCTGATTTCCATGTTTCCTTCTTAAAGAAGGTGATTGGAACTAAGTGCCAAACTCAAACCAACCTTCCCAAGTTGGATGAAGAAGGCTTCATTTGGCTACAACCAGAAGAATTTTTGGAGCACCGTGAGCATCGCCTTCATCATAGAACCATCAAGGAAGTTTTAGTCTAGTGGAAAGATACAACCCCAACATATGCCACTTGGGAACCAACTACCATTCTGCAACAATTTCCACATCTCAAGCCTTGAGGACAAGGTTGTTTTTAAGGGGGAGGACATGTTAGGGACCTAACCCCTCACATAGGTAGAATAATATATTCTGATGTAATAAAGGCCAATATTAATAAGGCCTAGCAATAAGGAAGAACAATTTGAATGTAAAAATACCTAAAAGAAGCTTTCGCTTCTAGAAGGATCTTCCTCTAGATGGTTCCTTTGATAGACATATTTAGTATAAATAGGAGTCGAGGATATGAGAACTGTTGTCTTGGATATTATTGTAATAGATCTTTACTCTGCTGAAGGTTTCCCCCTCGAAGAGGTAAGTGAACATTTCTCTCAATAATCTAAGTTCTCTTTCTAGTGTTATTCTGGTATCAGTTTGATACTATTGCAGTGTTGTTCTGGTTATATTGTTGCTCATCTTCCATTTCTAGCATTTTATTTATGTTTTTAATACTTTTTATATTTGAAATATTACAATGTGATGTTAGCTATAGATATCATTGATCTATTGAGGCACACTTTTGGTACATGTTTAGAGATACTATTGATTGATTAGTACTTGTTGTAGTGAATGGTTTTTCAGGAAGATCTCTCATGGTATATGGTTGGTACATGTATGTGAGCTCCTTTGATATATATTATAATGTATTGTTAGAGGAATATTTGTGGGATGTCTTGGTGTATGCATTTGGCATGTGGTTGAGCTACATATTGAGACATGTAGTTGATGAATTGATGAGGTGATTATGGTGTGCATCATTGATGAGTCATAGCTTGATCTATAGTTTATGCATGATTGGTACATACTTGGTACATTAGTTAAGGAACTTACTATCAGTATGATTGGCACATGGTTTATGGTTGATATGGAATACATATATGGGAACACATCTTGACTATGGTTCATCTTGTTGAATGTTGGTGCATGATTGATACACTTTCTATGGTGCAGGTAGTAATACATGTTTGGTGCATGGTTGATGAACTTGTAGATGGAATATGATTGTGGGTGATATTACTTGGTTAAAATACATCATTGGTATTGCTTGTTTAGCATATATTTTGATACATGATGTAATAGGATAGTTGAGACAATTGTGGTGGTGATTGGTTGGTACATTATTTGATGCTTGATAGTTGAGATACATATCTTGAAACATGGTTTGTGGCACTTGATTTATGCATATCATATGTGATATGACACTTTCTTGAGGCACATGGTTGGAATGTTGACGATGTTATTGGTACATTTATAGAAGCACTTGTTTATGATCCTGACATATGTTTGGTACACTTTCTAGCACATATTCTTGGCATATATACTTCAGTGATGAGATATTATTGTATTGTGTTAATGTGCATGGTTGGCACATGGTATGGTACAGGATGTACATTTTTTATGTTTTGTTCACTGTGTTGATTAAGGTTGGTTGTCATTGATGTCAACCCTTGAAGAAAGTCATGTAGCACAAAGGTTTTGGTAATGTACCCAAGTTTGTTTGATGGATAATTGTATGAGTTTTGATATATTTGCAAGTAATACTATTCTATATGGATAGTACATGTCATGCCATTTCCAGTTGTATGTGGAACATCACATAACTCCTCATGGTTAGAGATTTATGTCCATGTGCAGTTGGAGAACCCTCATGAGTCATATAGAAGCCCGAAAAGGTCAAAGTAGTCAAACTGGCTTAAGAGATTTTTAGAAGGTAAATAATAAAGTGAAGTGATGAGTGTACTATAATTCAAATTTAATACAAAGGAAATTATTTAAATAATAAATTTAATGGAGAAATTAATAAGTTGACAAGTGGTTAGAAGTGGGTTAGCCCTAAAATAAGGAAAGTGGTTTAAGATGGTTANAAGTGAAGTGATGAGTGTACTATAATTCAAATTTAATACAAAGGAAATTATTTAAATAATAAATTTAATGGAGAAATTAATAAGTTGACAAGTGGTTAGAAGTGGGTTAGCCCTAAAATAAGGAAAGTGGTTTAAGATGGTTAGAAGGTAACCCATTGAGGTAAATTGAAGTGATGAGTTGTAACATACACACTACAAAATTAATGAAAATTTTTGTTCTACCTCAAGGGACCGAATCCCCGAAGTCCTACGGGGGTCTAGTGCGTGCTAGTTCTCCCCTATTCACCTCCCTTTGATCATGGGTTAGGACCACAGACCAAACAAACCAGGCACCTTTTCGTGTTTTCGCGACTCAGCAATACCATGAGGTCCAATCTTGAAGGTAGGGTGGCGAGAGGTTTTCAGAATGAAATCCTGACCGTACATCTGGGCACACAGATTTTGGCTGTCCAGATCTACCCACCGCTTAATGACAAAGCACTAGCTCCCGTTTTTTAGTCCTTAGTACGATAGGACCACATACGCGCCTAAATGCAGGCAGCTCTTACAACTCGCCACTTTGTGAATTCAACGGTTGAACTCTCATACCTCCCTTATGCGATCCTCCGAGACTTGAAAGTCAGCGAAGGTTGAGCTTCCCTTCGCGCTACTCGCAACTTGCCCCTTCATGAGTTGTAGAGTCAAGTCTTGGCACCTTCCCTTCACGAACCCTCGAGAAGCGATATTCAATCTTTCCTCTCGTTTTCTCGCTACTCGCGACTTCGTAAGTCCAAGGGTTGAGCTCTCGTGTCCTTCTCCCGTGAATCCCCGAGACACGATAAGTCAATGGAGCATTGACTCCCTTCTCTAGGAGATACGTGTCCACCCGTCAATCATGCGGGCCCTACCTTGAGGTTCTCTAGGTGTTCTCTCATGCTCGGCTCTCGGCACCTCGCTACTCGCAACTTGGAGCACCCAACCTTTGGAATCCTACCTTGCGAGCCTCTGAGTTCATG
>SNQJ01S0051081.1:20251-48317 GCA_010110895.2 Picea sitchensis
GAAGGAGGGAGGTTTGGCCTTTTTGAATTCCTCAAATTTATGACTCTTAGAAGTCTTTTGCTTTTTCTGTTTCTTTTGAGAATAGGAACTGGTCCTGCTGCTGGAAGAGCCTTCTGAATCGCCAGCTTCCTTCTCAGTGGAATCGTATGACATTGGTCCTTTACCTCTGGGGTGGACCTTTCTGGATGTGCTTCTCTCAGTGTGGCCACTGACACAACCACAATCCTGCATCTCAGGTTCATGTTTCATTTTTCCTTGTAGGTCAGATAAGCTCTGCAGTAGAACTGCGTTAATTTCGGTTTGCTTTTCCTGTTCTTTCATTATACTTTCATTATCGGCCTTGCAGCTTTGCAATTCGGCCATGAGACTCCTCTCTGTCTCAGCTAAGTCCGGAGGGGTTCCTATTGCTCTTCTTTCATTAGACTCCTCATATCTGTTGTGGGAGCCTTCTCCCACCTCTTGGTGAGTCACCATTTTCTGCGTTTGTAGATTCCCGCGGTTAATCGTCCGCTTGAGTGAAAAGACAAACATTGATTATTAGTCAAGAGTTAAGTTTATTTTTTATTTTTATTTTTTTATTTTTATAAATGGCGCATAAATTCATAACTCTTTCACATGCATACACAGTCGGGTTTTCATATTCCAAGTTCTTAGTCCTGGTCCAGGTAGTTAAGTCAGGGGGTTACTCCTCATAGGAGTGTTTCGAACGAGGTTTATGCGTGACTGGTGCATGAGCCCAATCAGGCTGAGTGTTGTAACCATGCTCTGATACCACTTTGTAACATACCCACTACAAAATTATTGAAAATTTTCGTTCTACCTCAAGGGACTGAATCCTCGAAGTCCTACGGGGGTCTAGTGCGTGCTAGTTCTCCCCTATTCACCTCCCTATGATCATGGGTTAGGACCACTGACCAAACAAACCAGGCGCCTTTTCGTGTTTTCGCGACTCAGTGATACCATGAGGTCCAATCTTGAAGGTAGGGTGGCGAGAGGTTTTTAGAATGAAATCCTGATCGTAGATCTGGGTGCGCATATTTTGGCTGTCCAGATCTACCTGTCGCTTAACGACAAAGCACTAGCTCCCGTTCTTTAGTCCTTAGTTCTATAGGACCACATACGTGCCTAAATG
The DNA here is from genome assembly GCA_010110895.2 of Picea sitchensis. Classification (NCBI taxonomy): domain Eukaryota; kingdom Viridiplantae; phylum Streptophyta; class Pinopsida; order Pinales; family Pinaceae; genus Picea; species Picea sitchensis. Next base: position 21,384 of record SNQJ01S0051081.1, read on the forward strand.
CAGGCGCCTCTTACAACTCGCCGATTCGTGAATTCAACGGTTGAACTCTCGTACCTCCCTTATGCGATCCTCTGAGACTTGAAAGTCAACAAAGGTTGACCTTTCCTTTGTGTTGCTCGCAACTCGCCCCTTCACGAGTTGTAGCGTCAAGTCTTGGCACCTTCCCTTCACGAACCCTCGAGAAGCGATATTCAATCCTTCCTCTTGTGTTCTCGCTACTTGCAACTTCATAAGTCCAAGGGTTGAGCTCTTGTGTCCTTCTCCCGTGAATCCCCGAGACACGATAAGTCAACAGAGCATTGACTCCCTTCTCTAGGCGATACGTTTCCACCCGTCAATCATGCGGCCCCTACATTGAGGTTTTCCAGGTGTTCTCTCATGCTCGGCTCTCGGCACCTTGCTACTCGCAACTTGGAGCACCCAACCTTTGGACTCCTACCTTGCGAGCCTCTAAGTTCACGGGTTCCTTGGATCTCCCGACATGCGTCCTCAACTATGGATGGCTCAGATCCTCTTTGTGGATTCGCCACTCGTGACTTGGAGCAACCAAATTTTGGAACCCTACCCCGCGAACCTCCGAGCTCACGAGATCCCTGGATCTCTGCCACCTGTCCTCCTCGGATGGACGGCTCTGATCCTCTCGTGGCTTCGCCACTCGCGACTTGGAGCATCCAACTTTTGGACTCCTACCCGGTGAACCTCCGAGCTCACTAGATCCCTAGATTTTTTCCACCTGTCCTCCTCGGATGGATGGCTCTAATCCTCTCGTGGCTTCGCCACTCGTGACTTGGAGCATCCAACTTTTGGACTCCTACCCCGCGAACCTCCGAGCTCACGAGATCCCTGGATTTCTGCCACCTGTCCTCCTTGGATGGACAACTATGATCCTCTCATGGCTTCGCCACTCGCGACTTGGAGCATCCAACTTTTGGACTCCTACCCCGCAAACCTCCGAGTTCACGAGATCCCTGAATTTCTACCACCTGTCCTCCTCGGATGGACGGCTCTGATCCGTTTTTCCCCTATTCACGAGGCTTAACCCTCGTCTATCTCCCTAGAGATCTAATGACTATCGAGATTTCTAGTTCAGATCTGACGATTTAGATCGATCTCGATGCCACGCCCTTCCCTATTGCTCTTTGGACGTGGATAACTCAATGGTCCAGATGCTCTCATGGAGCCTGGGGGTCTACGATTCCGATTTCCTCGCTATTCTCAAAGATAGAGGAAAAAAAAGGGTTAAGGCAATTTAATGCCCTCGTGTATCTCTTCGGTTTAACGATCGTGAATGACCGCGGATTCTCCGATAGGACCTCATCCGTTGATCAATACTTATCTCTATGCTGCTACTTCAGGATTTAAAAGGGTCATTCCTTCTTATACAGGGTTATTAAGACTTGTGCGTTCAAGTCGCTCTTCTGGGTCCTTTGTGAACCTATCTAAGGAGGGAATCTATGTGAAGAGACCTATACCGGGCATCCCTGGAGATAGATAAGGGAAAGCAGCTTCCCGAGAACGGGCTGGAAACCTAACTTAGCTCAATCTGGACATAAATAAAATTACTTTATCCACGCGCATCATGCGTGGTTTCTTTTGTTATGGGCATATGTCTATTCATTCTTATCAAACACTGCATAGACATTATTACACAGAGATCTTACATAATTTCACAGTTCTAGGAAATATACATGTATATATCATTCTATAAATTTGAAGATACAAATATGTAAAACACTTATACAAAATAACACCAGAAATGGTGCAACTGTTGAGAGGGGTGCTCGTTTCCACCCAACCGTAGGCTCAGCGACTCCCAACGGATTTACCACTAGCCACCCCCGAGCTGAGACCACGATGCTCTGAGACTGCGTCTCTCTGTCTCCCAGTGACTAGGAGCGAAGGTTGCAATCCTTCCTCTTTGCTATCAGTCACTCTGCACAATGCCAGAGTTCCCCTCGCGTCTGCCCTTTCAATCGTCTCTGCCATATGCCGTATCCTCTTGCGAGGTTGCGTGTGGCACGATTACCCTTGCATCGATCAGGCCTGACGGCTCTACGGATGGGCGGTTCACCATCCCATCCCTCATCAAGCCATCCGCCTACCAGCCTGCGAGGCATTGAATTTCAGGGCCAGTGAGCCGCTTTTGGTTCTCCGGGCCAGTGGAGTCCAAATACGGTATTTAATTCTCGGTGGAAGTTAACTCCACCTTTTTAGGTGCCTTCCACTACCATCGTGGTCTCTTTTCTGCACATCCCCTCTTAGCAGTCCTACAATAAATTCAAAATATTATTCACATTCATTGACCTCTTCCTGCAAGTCCATTTACATCACATGTTCATACTTATGAGTTTGCCAAGTCCTTGGCCAGTCCAATTATATTTACAATCTGGGGGAAACAGGGTGTTACATGAGTGTATTATAATTCAAAGTGGGTACATAATAAATTATTTAAATAATGCATTTAATGGATAAATTACTAATTGAACAAGTGGTTAGAAGTTGGTTAACCCTAAAATAAGGAAAGTGGGTTAAGATTGTTATAAGGTAACCCCTTGAGGAAGCTACATGAAAGTAAAAATAAGAGGCAAGGCTCTCTCAGTTTAAATCACACTTGAGCATATTGAATATCTACATGAGAATGAGGTAACAAAAGGATATCTAAGATGAATTTCAAAGAGAAGGTGAAGTAAAGAAGGCCAAAATTCAAGGGAGGATAAATTCTTTTGATGATGCTTTCTAAGGTGTTATCACCATAACAATTCTCAGATAGGATCCAAGTTTTAGATTTAGCAGAGGGCTAGAGAAGCGTGGAGATGTGATAAATTTGGAGGACCGGGTCACATCTGGCGGAGAAGGGTCAATATAGCAGAGGCACGGAAGTTGATGGGGCTTGGAGGGCCGCAGAACTTAAAACAACCCAGATCGATGGTCAGGAGTCATATCGGGTGAGGAAATAGTGTGGTTGATAATTTCTCTAGAGAAGGCCGAGGAAAATACCATGGTTTCACCTCGAAGACATGTGGCGCCACCAGAGGCATATCGGGGTGAAAAGCGGTCAACCCAAAACCGTTTTGTCTCACCCCCTATATCGAAACGTGTGTATAAAAAGAGGGCCCTGGTCATTATTTTATGATATTTCAAATCATTCAAACGTTTGAAAATTGGCGCAAACACTCCGTTCGAAACTAAATTTCAACAGTGAACCAATCTCACACATTCCCCACCAATTCACAGGTATTTTTCATCATGGCCATGAATCCTATTATTTTATCTGTAACAGAGCAAGACCCCACCTCTAGAGAGGAAGCTCTAATTGACAGGGACTTCGATGTATTTGACATAGAAATAACAGTCTCACCCATTTCTATATCCAAAGCCAATTTGTTAGACAATGTCAAAAAAAGAATACCCTTCCTCGAAGAGGCCCAAGCCTCCATTACCCCTTACGTCTTCGAAGTCACTTTCCCTTTCTCAAAGTTCATAAGTTGGTGTGTGGAATAGTATTCACACGAAGAAAAAATCATTTTGAATAAGTTAGCGTCAGAGGTCTTATGCAAAATATATAGCCCGTTAATTTGACATGCCCTTAGTATACCAGAGTCTTCCCCCATAGTGTCAGAGCCCTTCGAAGAAGAGAAACTAATCATAGTCTATAGAGAATGTCCCTCTGAAGTCAAAATCGTATTTTTACAGACCATTGTTAAACTCGAACATCATTATGAGAGTCTGTCGTTACCTATCAGTGTAAGCATCATGGTTATTGAGGTCCAATGGACCTGCTCCATACTTAGTCAAATTCTAGGATTGGATAACGATAAGTTTGTAGTAGAGGTCATGTTGGGTTTCCTGTTGACCTTTTCTTAGACAGAGTCCAGTCAGTCAGTCAGTATCAGCTTTGAAGACTTCATCATCGATAATGTACACAATCAGTTGGTAAATTTGCAGTCACTGAGACACTTCAGGTATTACACGCATTTGCTGAGAATGTTCTTGGAAACATGTAAGACAAAATTCCCTTAAGATATATTCATCTCAACTAAATGCAAAAGGATAATAATGCTTATTTATATAAATAAGATCATGTCCAAGGTTTATAGCCTAATATTCAGCACGGGCCTACCAAGGGTGTTGGAAGAAATGAAAATCTCTTTCCAACCCAATCTAGAGAACAGGATAGAATATTGGATGTTTTTCATGCATTCTACTATAATTTGGGTATATGGTTATAAAGAGGGACCTTACCTTTTACCTGTCTTCTTGAATCTTAGAGTATTTTCACTAGAATTCATCAGACAAAGGATTATTTCATAGACAAAGCAATTTCTGAAGACGCATAAAGCATCTAACTTAAACTTTCCCTTCATAATAGGACCCTTCATGGTAAATACTAGATCATGTTTGCCTCAGATCCACGCCAAGCTCAATGAATTTGGGTTTTCACAGTTATAAGGGAGGAAATATGACCTACATCAAATGATATCTAAGAGAAGACTGATAAGCAGACAAGGCCCCTACGAGCATGAGCACGTTGAAGGTTTTGATAAACTGGTAAATATGGAAACTTCTGCAGATATGGAAGTCACTTTGCAACCTGATCAGACACAACAAATAGAGTCAACCCCTCAACAAATCCAGACACAAAAAACTTCTACAAGATTGATTATTAAATCCCCCAAGATGAGTATGTATAACAAGAGGAGCAGTTCAAAGACCTTAGGCACCATTGGCCAACAAAATGTTCTCAAGAAGGTGAAGATCACATAGTCCCCACTGATAATAAACCTGGAGGAGGAAGAACCTAAGGAGAAAATGAGCATGGAAATGGTAGAGAGAAGAAACACAAACAAAGAAGCTAATACAGAGAGCATGCCACAGAGTGAAAGAATCTCAAGGGATTTCAGCAACAAGAAACATGTCTTTATCAAGACACCTGGGGCAGCCTACCAATCCAAAGAAGAATTAGTGAAAGAGTATGCGGTGAAAGGAAGTATGGCCAATAGTGAAATAAGAGTTTTTTTACTCGAGGTAGAAAGAATCTCCCAGGACAAGTCTTCCCTGTTCTGATTCAGGGATGTAGAAATAAATACTTTTAACATAACAATGGCAAATGAGGATAAAGTGTTTGAGATCAAGCTGCATTATGAAAATATTAGTGCCCCAGACAAGGTAAAGTTCCACAGAAATGCCAGTGACATGCTATATTCAGACTACATGAGTCTAAGTCTGAGGGTTTCAAGACTAACAACCCATACACTTAAATTAGATGGACAGTTGAAGTAGGAGAAAGCATCCAACAAAGCCTGGCAGACCCAGGTCAAAAGATTGGAATCTGAAATCCCTTAAGGGGAAAAAGCTTCTTTAGATGAGAAAGAGAAGAGTATCCAAAGCCTAAAGAAGAATCCGAAGATGTCTACCACAAAGCATCCACAGAAAACAGAGCTAGTTGCTATAGAGAAAGAAAAGAAGGCATTCAAACAAGAAGCACTAAATTACAAAGACAAAGTATTGCAGTTGGAAAAGAAAAAAGGAAGTTGGTCACAAGGATAGGCAGAAAAATCATACATGATGGCTATTGTACCTTCTACTACAGAAACTGGATCAAGTGTTGATGGATTGGTTCAGGCTATGTCTCAAGTAAGCTTAAAGACAGGGGAGATCAAGAGACTTAAGGAGGTCATAGAAAAACTGTAGCAAGAGATGAAAATGAAAGATGAAAATATGGCCCAATTCCAAAAGGAGAATCAAGATTTGCAAGAAAGGGTCAACAAGTTGAAGATGAGGTTGAAGGGAAAAGCATTGTTGCAAGGAGATAAACATGTAATATGGGATGTTGTTGTTGCTGAAGATGCTAAGTTCATGGTTTATCTAAATTTTATAAATGACAAAGATAGTATGGCCATCACTGCCCGAAGCAGATGTATTGTTGTGAATGAGACACTGGCGAAAAATCCCTCGGAATGGGCCCAGAACGCTATTAATTTGATAAATTTTGTGCCCACTTCTGATCTTCAGACCATTGGGTTAAAAGAAAAAACTGCACTGATCATTTGGGCCAGGAGGATCATTGCTAAGCACAATTTTCTCAAGTTGGTTCAAACCAAAGCTGTGCAAATGGAACAGAGTATACAAGAGTTTAAGGATACATTTGAACAATTTTTTATTAAGGGCCTCCCACCATTTTGGGATGGTAAAGGGAAATTATACGATCAAGAGGAATACAATTCTCTCCTAACTCAATGTAGGATGGATCATTCAAAATTTGAAGGCCTGGAAGAGAACCGAAAGGGACCCACATTGGTGGGATATTTGGCCATGGAATTTTAGATTTTGAATCAATTTAAGAAAGTTAAAATTGGGCTACCAACTATGTTTGACACTACTTGCATTGATCTGGAGATTTTGATAAAGGAAATGATGGATTACAAGATTCCTTCTGACTCGCAGTGGAAGAAGATCGTGCAACTGGACAGAATGAAATGCAATTTTCCAGTGACCAATAAGTAATCTCCAGGTGTCACCAAACTAGCAAGTTCAACCGAAGATCAGAGCAAGACATATGGCACAAGTGGAAGCCGAGCAGTCAGAGAGATCCATCCCAAGTTTATGAAACGTTTTTTGTTTAAATCATTGTAAATCGGTTCTCCTAGCGAAATCGTTGGCTTGTAATCATTTTAGTCAGTTTTAGAAATTGAAATTATTCGGTTTCAGCCATTGTAATCGAACTGTATAAGTACTAGGAGTTTTGAATGAATTAATGTTGGCAGAAGTGCAAGGGCACATTTTGTTTTGTTCTAAACTCTATTGTAATTTTCTGGAGCTAAATTAAAAACATATGCAGAAGCTTTTGAAGTCTCTATGAAAAGATTCTAATGGTGGTGATATGAGTTTTGTCTCCCTTAATTGTATGTATTTCCTATGTTCTTTAATAACTCCATTTGCATTTTCTTCTGTTTAAATTAGATATTTAAAGTCCCATAATTCATCTTATGATTCTTTTGGCTTAAGCAATTTAAACTAGGTTATTTTCTTCTTAGATAATTCAGAATTCATTTCAGTAATGCCCTGATGCAGTTATTTGTTTCCTCCTTCTTCCTACACTCTGCTTAAATTCAGTTTATAAATTAGATTTATTGACTCATTTAGCCTTTATCCTCTGGAGAGTTATACCAGCCGGTCATTGTTTTCATTCAATTTCAGAATTTTGACTCCATAGCCCTGAGTGTCCCTCCCCTTTCTCACCAACAACTTTATAAAAAAACCCCAAAACAAATCAAATCTAACCACTGATTGTCAAAGAAATATCAAGTGATATGAAATATCCCTCTCTAAGTTGAGTAGGCTAGTGCCCAGCTCTAAAGTAGGTTGAAACAATTACCTCTGTTGTTTGTCTATCAGCCAGAAAAAAATTACAGAGTGCTAACATTCTGGCGCCGCTGTCGGGGACAAAATTGAAAAATCTTACCTGGGAAAAACAACTTAAAGCTTTAGTTTTCTCCCTGAGGGTGACAGTGGATCAAATACCTTATTGGCTGAGTTTATTTTTTCCATGGAGACTCCGTTACCAAGAGACCAGTTGCACCAAATAAAGTGAGATAGAAATCCTAGCTCCCAAGAGAATTCACACCAGGAGCAACCCAGACCCAGAAGCCACAATCCCCGTGTCTAACCCCGAAAATATTGTGCATAAAAGAAAAGAGAATCTAGTAACCCCAGTGTTGCATCTAGGCTGATATCTATCCTTACCCAAGGATTTAGTAATGATCATTGAAGACCTTGAGTTTGACGTAAAATTTGAGCAATCTCTATTCAGAACTAAATCTGAATCTTGTTTAAGCGAGACCATCTTTGACAAAAAAAGATTCCAAGATCTGATTTTAGCCGCATCTTCCAGGCCTGTAGTGATCCCCACTCAGAATCAATAGCCACTCCGATCCCTCACAACAACCATGGTAGCTATATTTTCTCCCCTCATACTGCCCGCCCAACTGCATGATTTACCACAAAATTATAACCTAAGAATCAAACTATATGATGTTGAAGGCAGCATATCAGCCCAAAAGCATCTAGACTAGTTTAATGATTTCATAGACTTGAAAGAGGCGGACTTCAAAGATGTGAAAATAGGGTTGTTTACGCAAAGTCTTGTAGGAGAAGTGAGGAAGTGGTTCAGAGCCCTTCCACCAGCTAGTATTGTAGATTTTGAGGCCTTTGAAACCAACTTCCTTGCAAAATGGGGAGACAAGAAAAATCCCCTTCAGTTGTTTACCTAGTACAACAACATGAAGTGATCACCTAACGAAACGGTACAGGAGTTTATAGCTAGATTCATGAAGGTCTATAATTTGATTCCTACTGAAGTAAAACCTCCCCCTAAGGCTGCTCAGCTCAGATATGTTGATTCTTTTGAAAGTGATTTTTCTTTATTATTAAGAGAACGAAGATTTTCTACATTGGATGATATGATGATTGATGCCATAGAATTCGAAGTGAACCTAATAGCTTCAAGAAAGATAAAATCTAACTCTGGCAGAGACATGAACAAAACTCAGGATAAAGCACAACTTTCAACATGACAAACATCAGAAGAAAGGTTTGAAGAAATGATGAGAAACATGGAGAGATGATGGAGAGAATGGCCCTAGGTAATAGGTATAACCCCAAAGAACAAGATGACGGTCCACCCAGAAATCTGAGGAGACCAACAATCCCACAAATTAGACAAAGAGAACCAAGAAATTAGGGGAATCAGGAAAATCAGGAAAATCAAGAGAATCAAAAAAATTAGGTGAATTAGGGAAAACAAGGGAATCGGGGAGAACAACAAATAAGGCCTCCTTTCCAAAATAATTATGTAAATGAGGATTATGATGGGTATTTCGAAGACAACATGAATTGTTGTGATGATAAAGAAACATAGGTGTTTTTGACTAAAGAAGAACATGACCAGTTCATGGATGCAAATGAAATCTTTTTGCAAAATGAGGAGGAAAGGTTATCAGTAGAAACGAAAGATTACCAGACAGGATTGCAAAATGCCATCATGCAAATCCAAAGACAATATAATCTTTGAAATCAAAAAGTACCTCCAAACCTTCCAAAGGGAAACCCCACTAAAGAAGTGAAGAGTAACATACCTTCTTCAAGTCAACCCAAAAACAATTATTCTACAAAGGACTCAGTTGCAAAAGACTCTGTTGCAAAGGGTACTGTGGACAAAGGAAAGCAGAAAGAAGAACCCCAGAAGAGAATCTTGGAATCAAGGACAGAAACGGTCACCAAAGAGGTAGAGAAAACATCATCCTCCTTTAATTTTGAAAGTGAGATGGCCAAGATTAAAATTTATGTACCTTTCAATGAATTAATAAAAAACACTGAGTATAGAAATTAGATCATCAAAATGTTGAAGATGGAACAAACTTCTGATACCCTGAACATACAAGATGATCACCCAACCATCTTATTTGGCCCACGCGTGGAGGAAAATGGTGATACTGAAGAAGTTCCCCCTTTTTATGTCATTCTAAAGATCCATGATATGACTGCACAATGCTATGTTGGATTCTGGAGCATCTCACAACCTGATGCCCAAAGTGGTCATGGACCAATTGGGCCTGGATGTCACAAGACCTTATAGATATCTATTCTCTTTCGATTCAAGAAAGGTGAAATGCCTTGGCCTGATCAAATATTTGGTGGTGTCTTTAGGACAAATCCTAGAAACGGATGTAGTGGTCGTTGATATCCCTCCAAAATTTGGCATGTTTTTGTCCAGGTCATGGGCTGCAAAATTAAAGGGAACTCTCCAGATGGACATGCCATACGCCATTATCCCTGTCTTTGGTCAAGACAGAAGATTGTACAGAGAGTTTTTTCTTAAACACATGGTCAGCAACAAATCACATCCTAGAAATCATCCTATCTATTCAGTGGAAACTGAGTTGGGGTCTTCCATTTTCTTCAATGACCTATGTTCCGAAGAAAAGGAAACATAAATCATTATCGCTGACAAAGAGAAGTCTGACCAATAGATTGAGAATTTTTCAGAGAAGCAAGATGATGCAGAGGATTAGATATGGAAAATGAATTTCGATGGAGATTCCTACAGAGAGGGAGCTGGAGTTGGTGTATGGATCAATCACCCCAAAGGAGACTCAAAATTATGTTCTTACAAACTTGTTTTTGAATGCACAAATAACATGGCCGAATATGAAGCATTAATATTAGGGTTGAAAGTTTTGGAAGAATTGGGAGCCAAAATAATTGTTGTACATGGAGACTCTGAGCTAATTATAAATCAAATCAAAGGCATATACCAATAAAAACATCCCAGATTGAGGGCTTATAGGAATCTGGTACCAGACCTCCTTGAGAAATTTCCAGAATGTAATCTTTCAGTAATTCCAAGAGAACAGAATCAGGTTGTTGATGCCTTGGCTACTTCAGCAATAGTTTTCAAAGTTCCAATTTTCCCTGACAAAAGATACAAGGTTGAGGTTAAGTACAAGCCAACAGTACTAGTATAGGAAACAATGGCAAGTTTTTTAAAACAAAAAACAGATAGAAAGCTTCATCAAGATGGAGAATGAGTTTGAGAATTTAAACATTGATGATGAATACTATGACGATGTGGTGGATGCAGCTGCTTTCAAAAAGGAAGGGTATTTTGACAATCAAATTGCGGGCAGATATATCGTTCATCTAAAAAGCAACATCATTCCCAAGGGTCTAGTCCCATTAGAGAAACTTTTGGATAATAATGGAATGGCAAGAAGTCCAAAGATTATAGTAAATGACGGAGATGTGGAAGATTGAAATATTGGGACTCCAAAGGATCCAAAGACCGTTAAGTTGTCTAGAAATCTCAGCCTTGAAATCAAAGAGAGGTATGTCAAATTAATGAAAGAATTCCCTGATGTTTTTTCTTGGAGCTATGATGAGCTGAAATTTTATGTTACCAGTATAATCCAACATGTTATCCCAATAAAGGAAGATCACAAACCATTCAAAAAGAAATTGAGATGAATAAACCCTATACTGTTACCCTTGATAGAGAAAGAAGTAAAGAAACTATTTGAAGCCAAAATCATAGTGTCCCTAAGATTTTCCAAATGGGTGGAAAATCTGGTGCTAGTAAAAAAAAAGAGTGGAGAAATCAGGTTGTGTGTGGATTTCAGGAATCTGAACAAGGTGTCTCTAAAGGACAAATACCCATTGCCTAAAATGGATCATATTTTACAGAAGGTGGTGGGCTCTCAGAATATGTCAATGCTAGATGGCTTCTCTAGATACAATCAAATTATGGTGCACCCTGATGATCAGGAAAAGACGGTGTTTACCACACCATGGGGGACATTCATGTATGCCAAGATGTTGTTTGGGCTTATGAACGCGGGGGAAACATTTCAAAGAGATATGGACATAGCTTTTTCTGATGAAAAAGACAAGTTCATTGTTATCTACCTTGATGACATCACTGTGTATTCTGCCTCAGATGAGGAACACCGCGAGCATATCAGAAGGGCGTTTCAAAAATGTAGAAAGTTCAGAATCTCGTTGAATCCTAAGAAGTCAAATTTCACCATGGAAGAAGGAAAATTGTTGGGTCACATTATTTCAAAAGAAGGGATAAAGGTAGACTCCAACAGAGTTGAGGGGATCTTAAAAATTGGCATACCTAGAAGTAAAAAGGAGGTACAATCTTTCCTGGGCAAAGTGAACTTTCTGAGAAGATTCATCCCTAATTTGGTTGAAATCATAAAACATATTACTAACATGCTCAAGAAGGGAAATGAAATAAAGTGGATTCCTGAGGCTAGAAAATCTTTTGAAGACGTCAAGGTGGCACTAACCAAGGTTCCTATACTGTCCAGTCCTAATTTTGAAAAGGATTTCATATTGTTCTCTTTCGCTTCAGAACACACAATTGCTAGTGTTTTACTACAGAAAGATGAACAAAATTTTGAGAAGCCCATAGCATATTACAACAAGACATTGAGGGATTCTCCTTTGAAGTATGACATCATGGAGAAGCAAGCATATTCTCTAGTCAAGGCCTTAAAAGAATTCAGAGTTTACATCCTACACTCCCATACTACCACTTATGTACCCAGTATCTTAGTGAAAGACATCTTAACCCAGCCTGATCTCGAAGGAAAGAGGGGAAAATGGATTGCAGTGATATTAGAATATGATCTTGAAATCAAACCCACACATTTAATCAAGGGACAGGGGCTATCTAAGTTGATGGAACATACCAATTGCGAATTGTTAGGAATAAATTTCATTGTATAACTTTCAGGGATTGCAGAAGAGGAGAAGGTGACTCCACAAATATCCCAAAAATTTCTCGATTCCACATGGTATGCATACATCATCTTTGTGTTGAAAAATTTGCAGGCTCCTCCTGAGTTTAGTAAAATAAAGGACAAGTTATTGAAACTGAAAGAAACAAATTTTTGTATAGTAAATGAATCTCTATATTGGAAAGATCCAGGGGGAATTTTATTGAACTGTCTGATAGAAGAAGAAGCAGAAAAGACCGTAAGAGAATTCCATAAGGGCGACTGTGGGGGTCATAATTATTGGAAGACAACTGTGCATAATATTTTGAGGGATGGATTCTATTGGCCTAACATCTTTCCTGATGTTTATAAAGAGGTTTCAAAATTTCGTGAATGTAAAATCTTTGATGGGAAAGGAAAATTGCAACCTCTACCTTTAAAACCCATTTCGGTGGAAGCTCCGTTCAGACAGCGGGGCCTTGATTTTATAGGGGAAATACACCTGCAATCCTCAACTCAACACAAATGGATCATGACAGAGACAGACTATTTCACTAAGTGGATTGAGGTAGTTCCCACTAGACATGCGACATATGATGTTATCATCCAATTTTTAGAAGACAATATTCTGTCCAGATTCGGATGCCCGACCAAGATCATAATAGACAATGCAACGACTTTCAAATCCAATAAAATAGAGAAATTATCCAGTGATTACAATATCACCCTTGGTCATTTTACATCATAATACCCTCGAGGAAATGGGTTGGCTGAGTCTTCGAATAAAATCTTAGTCAGAATCATCAAGAAACTATTGAAAGAAAATAAAAAGGTACAGGAAATTTTCCTACTGCATTGGGATTGCCAGTGATGAATTTGTTACAGGAGCAGGAGGCAAAAATAGACTCGAATCAAAGAAGAGATGATGAACTAATCAACGTACAACAAACCAAGGAAAAGGCTTTCCATAATTACTAGCTGCGTCGAGACAAGATCAAAGAGACTTTTGACAGACACACCAAGATGGATGATTTCAAACTGGGCAACTTGGTATTGAATTGGGATGCCAGAAACGAAGAAAAGGGAAAGCACGAGAAGTTTGACCATCTCTAGTTGGGACCGTTCAATATTTCAGCATACCATGGAGGTAATGCCTACATACTATAGGAGAATAACAAAGATATCATTGGAGGAGGGCCTGTGAATGGCAGGTTCCTCAAGCATTACATTGTTTAAACAATCATCACCCCTCCCATTCATTGTACATAATCATTTTTATGTTTTCTTTTCGCATAAATAAGTTGGAATAAAAGAAGCCTAGTTGAAGCCCAAGGTGAAGGCCCTGAGCTATACTGAGTCGATTTTGATTTTTTTTTAATAAAGACCAGTGGATTCAGATCACACAAATAGATCAAAGCCCAATGGGTAGGCACTTGGTATACATTTCTTTGCTACCTCGTCGGGAGGATAACATCCCCATTTGTAGCCTATGTTATCACCATAACAATTATCAGATAGGATCCAAGTTTCAGATTTAGCGGAGGGCTAGAGCAATGTGGAGATGCAATAAATTTGGAGGACCGGGTCACATCTAGCGGAGAAGGGTCAATATAGCAGAAGCATGGAAATTGATGGGGCCCGGAGGGCCACGGATCTTAAAACAACACAGATCGATGGTTAGGAGTCATATCGGGTGAGGAAATAACATGGTGGATAATTTCTCAAGAGTGGGCCAGGGAAAATACCATGGTTTCACCTCGCAGACACGTGGCACCACCAGAGGCATATCAAGGCGCAAAGCAGTCTACCCAAAATCATTTTGTCTCGCCCCCGATATCAAAAAGCGCGTATAAAAGGAGGGCCCCAGTCATTATTTTATGATATTTCAAATCATTCGAACGTTTGAAAATTGGTGCAAATGCTCCATTTGAAACTAAATTTCAACAGTGAACCAATCTCGCACATTCCTCGCTGATTCATAGGTATTTTTTATCATGGCTATGAATCCTTTTATTTTATCTGTAACAGAGAAAGACCCCACCTCTAAAGAAGAAGCCCTAATTGAGAGGGACTCTGATGTATTTGACACAGAAATAACCATCTCACCCATTTCTGTATCCAAAGCCAATTTGTTAGACAATGTCAAAAAAGAATACCCTTCCTCGAAGCGGCCCAAGCCTCCATTACCCATTATGTCGTCGAAGTCACTTTCCCTTTCCTAGATTTCATAAGCTGGCATGTAGAACATTATTCGTAGGAAGAAAAGGTCATTTTGAATAAGTTAGGGTCAAAGGTCTTATGAAAAATAGATAGCCCATCAATTTGACACACCGTCAGTATACTAGAGTCTTCCCCCACAACTTTTGATCCCTTCGAAGAAAAGAAACTAATCATAGTCTACAGAGAATGTACCCCCGAAGTCAAAACCCTATTTTTACAAGCCATTGTTGAACCCAAACATCATTCTGAGATTTTGTTGTTACCTATCAGTGTAAGCGTCATGGTTATTGAGGTCTAGTGGGCCTGCTCCATACTTAGTCAAATTATAGGATTGGATAACGATAAGTTTGTAGTAGAGGTCATGTTGGGTTTCCTTTTGACCTTTTTTTAGTTAGAGTCCAGTCAGTAAGTCTATATCATCTTTGAAGACTTCATCGCCGATAATGTACACAATCAGTTGGTAAATTTCTAGTCACTAAGACACTTCAGGTATTACACGCATTTGCTGAGAATGTTCCTGGAAGCAAGTAAGACAGAATTACTTGAAGCTTCATTCATCTTGACTGAATGAAAAAGGATCACAATGCTTATTTTTATAAATAATATCATGTCCAGGGTTTATAGCCTAATCTTTAGCATGGGCCTACCAAGGGTGTTGGAAGAAATGAAAAGATCATTACAACCCAATCTAGAGAACATGATAGGAGATTGGATGTTGTTCATGCATTCTACTGTAATTTGGGCATATGGTTATCAAGAGGGAACTTACCTTTTACCTGTATTCTTGAATCCCATAGTCTTTTCCCTAGAATTCATCAGACAAAGGATCAATTCAGAGACAAAGCATTTTCTGAAGACGCACAATGCGTCTAACTTAAAGTTTCCCTTCATAATAGGACCCTTCGTGGTAAAGACTAGATCTTGTTTTCCTCAGATCTAGGCCAAGCTCAATGAATTTGGGTTTGCATAGTTACAAGGGAGGAAATATGATCCACATCAAATCATATCTAAGAGAATATTGATGAGAAAATAAGGCCCCTATGAGCATGATCATGTCGAAGGTTTTGATAAACTAGCAAATCTGGAAACTTGTGCAAATATGGAAGTTACTTTGCAACCTGATCAGACACAACAAATAGAGTCAGCCCCTCAATAGACCCAGACACAGAAAACTTCTCCAAGATTGATTATTAAAGCCCCCAAGATGAGTATTTATAACAAGAGGAGTAGTCTGAAGGCCTTGGGCACCAGTGGACAGAAAAATGTTCTCAAGAAGGTGAAGATCACACAGTCCCCGATGATAGTAATCCTAGAAAAGGAAGAACCTAAGGAGAAAATGAGCATGGAAATGGTAGAGAGTAGAACCACAAACAAAGAAGCTAATATAGAGAGCATGCCACAGAGTGAAAGAAGCTCAAGGGATTTCAACAACAAGAATCATGTCTTTATCAAGACACTTGGGGTAGCTTACCAATCCAAAGAAGATTTAACGAATCAGTATGTGGTGAAAGGAAGTATGGCCAATAGTGAAATAAGGGACTTTTTACCAGAGGTAGAAAGAATCTCCCAACACAAGTCTTCCTTGTTCTCAGTTAGGGATGTAGAAAGAAAGACTTTTAACATGGCAGTGGAAGATGAGGATAAAGTGTCTGAGATCAAGTTGCATTATGAAAATATTGGTGCCCCAGACAAGGTAAAGTTCCACAGAAATGCCAGTGACATGCTATATTCAGACTACCTGAGTCTAAGTGTGAGGGTTTCAAGACTAACAACCCATACACTTAAATTAGATGGACAGTTGAAGCAGGAGAAAGCATCCAACAAAGCCTAGCAGACCCAGGTCAAAAGATTGGAATCTGAAGGCCCTCAAGGGGTAAAGTATTCTTTAGATGAGAAAGATAAGATGATCCAAAGCCTGAAGAAGAAGTTGAATATGTTTGCCACAGAGAATCCACAGACAACAGAGCTAGCTACTCTAGAGAAAGAAAAGGAGGCATTAAGATAGGAAGCACTAAATTACAAAGCCAAAGTATTGCAGTTGGAAAAGGAAAAAGAATGTTGGTCACAAGGATAGCCAGAAAAATCAGACATGATGGCTATTGTACCTTCTACTATAGAAACTGGATCAAGTGTTGATGGATTGGTTAGGGCTATGTCTCAAGTAAGCTTAAATACAGGGGAGATCAAGATCCTTAAGGAGGTCATAGAAAAAATGCAGCAAGAGATGAAAATATGGCCCAATTCCAAAAGGAGAATCAAGATTTGCAAGAAAGGGTGAACAAGCTAAAGACGAGGTTGAAGGGAAAAGCACTGTTGCAAGGAGCTAAACATGTAATATGGGATGTTGTTGCTGCTAAAGCTACTAATTTCAAGGTTTATCTAAATTTTATAAATGACAAAGACAGTATGGCCATCACTGCCCGAAGGAGATGTACTGTTATGAATGAGACATTAGCGAAAAATCCATCGGAATGGGCCCATAATGCTATTAATTTGCCAAATTATGTGCCCACTACTGATCTTCAGACCATTGGGGTAAAAGACATAACTACACTGATCATTTGGGCTAGGAGGATCATCGCTAAGCACAATTTGCTCAAGTCAGTTCAAACCAAAGTTATGCAAATGGAATAGAGTATACAAGAGTTTAAGGATACATTTGAACAATTGTTTATCAAGGGCGTCCCACCATTTTGGGATGGTAAAGGGAAATTATACGATCAAGAGGAATACAATTCTCTCCTCACTCAGTGCAGAATGGATCATTCAAAATTTGAAGGCCTAGAAGAGAACCTGAAGGGACCCACTTTGGTGGGATATTTGGCAATGGACTTTCAGATTTTGAATCAATTTAAGACAGTTAAAACTGGGCTACTGGGCTACCAACTATGTCTTACGCTACTTGCATTGATCTGGAGATTCTAATAAAGGAAATGATGGATTACGAGATTCCTTGTGACTCATAGTGGAAGGAGATCGTGCGGCTGGGCATAATGAAATGCAGTTTTCCAGGGACCAGTAAGTAATCTCCAGGTGTCACCAAACTGGCAAGTTCAACCGGAGATCAGATAAAGACATATGGCGCAAGAGGAAGCCAAGCACACAGAGAGATCTATCCCTAGTTTATGAAATGTGTTTATATAAATCATTGTAAATCGGTTCTCCTATCGAAATCGTTGGTTTGTAATCATTTTAGTCAGTTTTAGAAATTGAAACACTTCGGTTTCAACCATTGTAATGAAACTGTATAAGTACTAGGAGTTTTGAATGAATTAATGTTGGCAGAAGTGCAAGGGCACATTTTTAGTTGTTTTGAACTCTATTGTAATTTTCTGGAGCTGAATTGAATACATATGCAGAAGCTTTTGAAGTCTATATGAAAAGATTCTAATAGGGGTGATATGAGTTTTGTCTCCTTTAATTGTGTGCATTTCCTCTGTTCTTTAATTCCATTTGCATTTTCTTCTATTTAAATTGGAGAGTTAAAAGCCCATAATTCATCTTATGATGCTCTTGGCTTAAGCAATTTAAATTGTGTTATTTTCTTCTTAGCTAATTCAGAATTCATTTCAGTAATGCTCTGATGCAGTTATTTGTTTCCTCCTTCTTCCTAATCTCTGCTTAAATTCAGTTTATAACTCAGATTCATTGTCTCATTTAGCCTTTATCCTCTGGAGAGTTCTACCAGCTACTCATTTTTTTCATTCAATTTCAGAATTTCGACTCCATAGCCCTGAGTGTCCTTCCCCTTTCTCACCAACAACTTTATAAAAACCCCCAAACAAACCAAATCTAGTCACTGATTGTCAAAGAAATATCAAGTGACATGAGAGAGCCCTCTTTGAGTTGAGCAGGCTAGTTCCCAACTCTAAAGTACGTTGAAACAATTACCTCTGTCATTTGTCTATCAGTCGGACAAAATTTACAGAGTGCTAACATAAGGCATGTTATTTACAGGTCATCTCACCATTTTCGTAATAACTTGTTTTGTAGAATGATTTAGACCATGAAATTGAAAGGATATTGAGAAAACATATCCAAGTAGTTGTGGTACGAATTTCAACTTGTGGGTCATTGTATTTTTGGAGTTACATTGCATGCAAAATATGGTTTTTGGTTAGTCCTGAAACTAGTCTAAAACAAGTGTTTCAGGTAAAAACATCATAAATTCTTCATAATATATCCAAATTAAGTAAGACCAAATGTGTTGGTTAGAGTACATTCTGTATCATCTGTGTAAAATTTTTATATCCATACAACAAATATTCCATTGAGGGCACACTCTACAAGTTCGCTCTCTAGAATAAGCCAGAATTCATGAAGGTATGCCATTTTTTCTGTAACTCTTTTTCTGAGATGTTCCAAGTAGTGACACCTGGAGGAATTGCATAAAACACACTAAAGAACATTGTGTACTATTTTCAGATCTTTGTTCATTACAGGTACATAGTTATGATTATTTCAAGTTAGGGTTGTTGACTAATCCAAAACTAGTCATGTGAAACTAAAGAAAAGTTGGATGAAATTGCTAGTCTCTTGTTGTTAAAGTTAAGGAAGGTTTGCAGGTATGTGATCATATACATCAGGTCTATTACATAGTTACAAATAAGATTTTTATGATGAAATTATTGGCATAGTTACAAATAAGATTTTTATGGATGAAATTGATGAGGGATTTTGCTGAGGTACATGTTGGGTACATGGTTGAGACAAGTGAAGTAGTTGATGAGTTGGCACATATTATGAGGGGTGTAAGTAGTTGATGATGTTGGTACATATTGATGATTCATAGTTTATGAGTAGTTGATAAATGATTGGCAATATACTTGTACATGGTTGGATGCACTTGTTTGCTGTATAGGTTGATTACAAGTTGTTTGGCATAAGTTGGTGCATGGTTGATTCACTTGTTTTAGGTACACAAGTTTAGTACGACAGGTACAGGCTGATGAATGGTTTATGCATGGTTCAAGTTTATTGGTACAGTTGTTTGCGCAGTTTATTGGTACGTTTACAAATGATATCCCAGCGATAGTGCGACAGTTGATTCCATCACCGAATTACTATACATCGTAGTGGTTGGATGTGGGGTAAAGATGGTGGTTGTAGCCACCTTCCCGCCAGTTGGAGAACATAGGGTTGTAGCCTCCTCGCTGGTGTAATAAAGAATTGGGGAGTTGAGATTCCCTCAAAGTTGTAGCCTAAGAAACTTGGGGATTGGAGACTCCTTCTAGTTGCAAATGGAAAAAGTGCTGAATTTGGTGCTCCAATGAATGTAATTCTTCAAGACATATAAGAAAAAAGCATTATGTGGTTTTCTTCCCTTTGGTTTCCACGTAAAACATCAATCGGGTGTATTGGTGTATGCTGCGATGATTGTTCATTTGTTCATTGCTTATTTACTTTGCGGTTATTAGAGCAATTTGATACATTGATATAACACTTGGATTATATGGTTAAAAGGATTACATCGATCTATTAATGATTCACTACCAATAATCCAACAATTGGTACCTGAAAGGTGTTCCTTCATAAATCAATTCTAACTTTCAATCGAAAGATAGACTGCTGAGAGAAAAAGTATGTATAGAATGGAATACCAAAGTTCAATGGATAAAAGTGTGCATTTTGGAGCATAAGGATGAAGACATATATACATGCAATGTGATTTGAAATTTGGAAATCAATTGTAGAACGATACACAAAGCACTGTGCCAGCTCCACCCCAAATGAAAAAGCAGCTGAAAACTGCTGACCTAATAATTCCAAAGCCACAAATGCACTCTCTCGAATGGTTAGGAAATGGTATTCACCAAAGTTGCACATTGTGTAAATCCGCTTGAAAAGATGTTTGGGACAAACTTCAAAAAATATTTATGAAGGAGATTTAAAAAGTCAAAGAAACAAAGCTTCAAACTTACAGAGGTCGGGCCTGAATAACTAAAGATGAAGGAAGATGAGAATATTGTAGCTTACTTCTTACAAATCTATGAAAAAATGAATGAAATCATAGAATTGCGAGAAGAAATCGAAGAACCTATAATTTTTCAAAAGGTACTGGATTCTCCCTGAGATTTGCTGAACTAATATACTGTAACAATTAGAAAATAAAGAGCATATCAAACTCAATAAGCATGGATGAACTTCGTGGAATATTCACATCATATGAATTGAGAACTAAATAGGAAAATTCATATGTTAAAGAAGAAGCCTTCAAATCATCCAAAAAAGATCAAAGCAAAAGGGGTACAAATAAGAAAAATAACATAGCAACAATAGTGACATCTCTGAATACGATGAAGAAGTGACCAACTTCTTCAAAAGATCCAACAAAGGAACCACGACATAAAAGGAGTGAAGCTTCCTT
Organism: Picea sitchensis; assembly: GCA_010110895.2. NCBI lineage: Eukaryota > Viridiplantae > Streptophyta > Pinopsida > Pinales > Pinaceae > Picea > Picea sitchensis. The sequence goes on from SNQJ01S0051081.1 coordinate 42,252, forward strand.
TAATTTGTTTTAATTGATGGTATTGGTCATTTTGCTAACAAACGTCCTCATAAGAAAAAGAGAAATGATGAAGGTTACCAAAAAACAAAACAAACATATAAAGAAAACAGAACCACAAAGAATTTTTCAAGAAAATATTATGGACCAAAGAATACATCTCATCATTACAAAGATGAAGTCAGTGAAAAGGAGACATAAAGAGTTATATTCATGGAAGCAGAAGACTCGGATCAGCTGGACTAAGAAGAATATGAAGAAGTCAAAGAAAGAATATATAAATAAGACTCAAGAATAAATTGAGAGGAAAAAGTTGACTATCGAAGAATTGTTGATGCAGAAGTTATCATATTGAGAAAAAGAGAAAAACAAGAAGCTACAAATTTTAACTAGACAAGAAAGAATACACTTAGGAATTAGAATCGAATGATCACAAATTTGAAGTTTCAAATTGAAAAAGATAAAAGAAATGAAGACGCGACTCAAAGAACAACTAGTTGCAGAGATGGATCATTGAAAATTTGGAAGCAGATTGTCACATTAAGAAAGCATCTTCAAAAGAAAAAATATGCGGAACAACTCAAAAGTTTTGAATGACATTATCAAGAGTCAAAGGCATAATCATGACAATTCCAAACTTGGATACAATCAATAATGTTAAAAGGGATCAAGCTCCAAAACAAATGTAACACAAAACAGGTCCAAAAATCCATGCATAAACAATCAAAGGAGATAGGAAGGTCTACAGAGAAATTACAGGGACACTCCTCCAAAAAGAAGATTCGGGGATTTCTATCAAAACTAATCGACAGAAACAGATGGGTCTCATGAAGAAGAAAGATTCATAAGAGCACCCCCCTTCATAAGATCTTCAACCCCTGTAACAAACTATATTTTTATTTTTATTTTATGTACGTAATAATTTTGGACATAAAGCGTGAATCACATTAACAATAGGAACATAAATAACTTTGAAATTCATACACCAAAGGGTTATCCAAGAAGGCCTAGTGAAACACGTAGAAGAAGTTACAACAAGTTTGAATCATTGAGAAATCAAGTGGAATGCTACAAGTGTAACAACTTTGGACATCCACAAAGATTGCGTAATGACAATCCCTCCTAGAAAACCACAACAAAACAACAAAAATCACAAATGTGAACTTCTAAAAGGACATGGATAAGAAAGCATAATCAATACAAGAATGAAGAATGCACACTCGCTCAATGCTTTTCAAGAAGAAGAAATGTGGTTGGTATGTTAACAATGGATGTTCAAAGTTCAAACATAGGTGATAGGAGAGGCTTTTTACATTAAGAAAGGAAATATAATGATCACTCCTTTGGAAATGATGATTCGTGATAAAATCATTTGAAAAGGCACATTCAGAATTGGGAACAAGAATACAAAGTAGAAAATGTTATACTAGTAGAAGATATGAAACATAATCTTCTAAGTGTGAGTCAAATGTGACCAAGGTCATAAAGTTACTTTGATTCAAAAACTCTAGATAAGAAAAAGAAGGTTTAGGAAAATTGATTGCTACAAATTTCACGAGAACTTCAAGCAACATATATGTGTTATGAAAAATTGAAATGAAAAGTGTTTCTAGGAAAGGAATATGAAAGTTGGCTATGGCGGTTGTGAAAAATGTGTCACATACATTTTGATAACATTGTCAAAGTCACAAAAGAGAAGCAGTCAGATAAATCTCCCAGATCACTTAAACCAACGAACACTCTATGCAAGCATTTTCAACAAGGAAAGCAAACAAAGACCTAGTTCAAATCAAAGGAATATTCCAACAACAAGACCACTGAAATTATGCATATTGATATAGTTGGACCACCACAACAAAGGGTTTAAAAGGTGATAAATACATTATGTTATTATTTGATGATTATACAATAATGACTCCAGAATTTCTTTTCTCAAGAATAAGTGAGAAGATTTTGAAACTTCCAAGATCTACGTGGAAATGGTTGAAATGAAATGGATTCAAAAAATCAAATGCTCGAGATCTAATAATGGAGGAGTATTCACTAAGGAATTTATGGACTACTTTATCAGTCATGGAATAAAAAGGGAAATTCTATACTAGGACACCAGCCATTTGAAAGAAAGAACATGACAAGATAAGAAATGGCTTGAAGAATGCTAATGATTCCAAATTGATAGATATACTTTGGACACAGGAAGTGCATACAACAAATTCAAATTAAAAACAAAGTAATCCTTAGAAACAACACCTGATAAAACTCCCCACGAGCCATGGAAAGGAAGACCAACAAATGTGAAGACCTCCAGAGAGTTTTTGAAGCAAATGCTACATCAAAAGAGAAGATGGTAGAATGGGAAAGTTTGGAATCTCGCGGTGGAAAAAGGAGCACTTGTTAGTTACCAAGTACAAGGAAATCATAAAAGTGTTACAATCTGATATTTAACAAATTTGTAGAAAGAATCAACGTGAATAATCGATGAAATAGGTAGACAAGAATTAAAGGAAGAATAAAATGAATCATTGAAACATATTTACAAAGAAGAAAAATAAGATTAAAAAGAAGTAGAAGGGGAAGACAGGATCCACCGTGAAGAAGAAGATCGTTCAACAAGTGCCTTGAAAGACACCTAGCAGACGAATACAAAATAATCATCCCTTCGTGACCGACATCGGAAACAAAGATGTGGAGTTGAGACTAGAAGAAGAATCTTTCACCGTAACAAACATACCTAGTAGTCTTATCTACAATTGAACCAACCTCTTTTGAAGAGGCCAACAAGGATGAAATTTGGAATAAGCATATGGATGAAGAATCGGACCAAATAGAGAAAAATGACACTTGGGAATTGTCTCAAGGCCAAAGGATAAGAATGTGATCGGGAATAAAGTGGGTATACATGAATAAATTCAATGAAGATGGACATGTTACAAAATGAACAAAGTTAGGTTGGTATGTAAAACAATATGCATAGGTTGAAGGAATCGAATTTTAAAAGACATTTTCCCGAAGCTGCTTAATGGAAGCAATCCAATTGCTTTATTATGTAATAATGCTCCAAAAATATTAAAGTGTATCACGCGGGACGTGAAATCATATTTTCTGAATGGGGGAACTTGAATAACAAGTCTACATTGGAACAACCAGAAGGATTTAGTTGTCAAAGAATCCAGCATCATGTGTGTGTGGTAAATTAAAGAAGGCCTCAGATGGTCTAAAACAGCTCGGAGTATGGTACTCTAGACCGGATAAATATTTACAAATTACGTGGTTCAAAGGAAGTGCAGACAACAAGGTAAGTCAAGATGTTATTTTATTAATTGAAGTTTATGTTGATGATATTATTTTTGGTAGTGATGATGATAGGGTTAATCCAAAATTTGCAAAGGATATGTAGGATGAATTTGAAATGTCATTATTTGAGAACTATCCTTCTTTCTACGACCTCAACATCGCCAAAGAAAAACTAAGGAATTTTTTATTTCTCAAACCAAGTATATTAGAGAAATCATAAAGAGGTTCGGAATTAAGATTGCAAACTAGTTATTTCACCGCCATGCAAAACCAAACAAGTTGAGAAAAGATGATGATTCAAAGTCTACGTGATCAAGCAATAATACAAGTCAATGATCGGTAGCCTACTATATGCGACAACATCTAGACCCTCGTGATGTAATGCGTATTAATTTGGACATGTGGCACCATTTCAAGAAGCACCAAAGGAATCTCATGTATTGCTAATCTAAGAGGATTTTTTAGATATCTCAAAGGAACATAAGAGTTTGGATTATGGTATACAAAGGAAAGGATCTATCACCATTGCTCTGCTAATGTGATGCGATTGGGCAAGTTGTATTGATGACCCATGAAGCACCAATGGAGCAACTTTCTTCTACTGCGGGAGTGTTTAGTATCATGGCTAAGCAAGAAAAAATCATCAAGATCTTTATTCACCGAGGCAAAGTATATTGCGGCAACAACATGTTGTACACAGTTCTTTGGATGAAACAAACTCCTTACAGACAGCATACAAAGTTGAGTATGATGAGAGCTCCATTCCACCCATTGTGATAATACAAGTGCCATTAGTATCTCAAATAACCCGGAAGGATGCACTCCAAGATGAAGCACATCTCAATAAAGTATCACTTTCTACAGAATAGCTGCGTAAAAGAACATCGAGTTGAGTATGTGGGCACAAAAGAACAAGTTGCGGACATCTTAATGGCAAACTGCTTCCACTGGAAGCCTTTGAGCATCTTCACCAAAGACCTCAAAGTTATTTCTACTCTAAAATGAATGTTTCTAAATGCTTATCTTATATCTCTTAGATGTATACAAGGAAGCACCATAAAGAGGATGCTTTAGTTAGAGGCACCTCGATGGAAAAATACCTTTGCTATTAATACAAGGGGAGAGATTTATCATATGGAGAGGAAAAAGGCATGGTTCCAAAGGGAGAAATGGTAATAGGGGGAGAATAAGCATGCACATATGCATTTCCATGCCATCAATGTTGCATCAAAGTGTTTCCATAAATGACAAAAGGGGAGATTGTTGATTAAGGCTGGCTGTCACTGATGTCAACCCTTGAAGAAAGTCCTGATAGCATAAAGGTTTGGGTAATGCACCCAAGTTTGTTTGATGGATAAAGGTATGAGTTTTGATATATTTGTAGGTAATACTATATTCTGCATGGATAGTACACTTCATGCCATTTCCAAGCAGAAGGAACATCACATAACTCCTCATGGTTAGGAGAGAGTTATGGCCATGTGGAAGTTGGAGAACCCTCTCATGAGTCATCTAGAAGCTCTCCCAAAAAGGTCAAAGTTGTCAAAGTGGTTCAAGAGATTTTTAGAAGGTAAATCCACACAAAGTGAAGTGATGAGTTTTCTATAATTCAAAGTGAATGCAAAAGAAATTATTTAAATAATAAAGTTAATGGATAAATTACTAAGTTGACAAGTGGTTAGAAGTGGGTTAGCCCTAAAATAAGGAAAGTGGTTTAAGATGGTTAGAAGGTAACCCCTTGAGATAAAGTGAAGTGATGAGTGTATTATAAGTCAAAGTGAATAAAAAATAAATTATTTTAAAAATAATAAATTTAATGGATAAATTACTAATTGAACAAGTGGTTAGAATTTGGTTAACCCTAAAATAAGTAAAGTGGGTTAAGATGGTTAAAAGGTAACCCCTTGAGGAAGCTACATGAAAGTATAAATAAGAGGCAAGGATCTCTCATTTTAAATCACACTTGAGAATATTGAATATCTACATGTGAATGAGGTAACCAAAGGATATCTAAGCCAAATTTCAGAGAGAAGGTGAAGTAAAGAAGGCCGAAATTTAAGAGAGGATAAATTCTTTTGATGGTCCTTTCTAAGGTATGTTATTTACAGGTCATCTCACCATTTTCGCAATAATTTTTTTTTCTAGAATGATTCAAACCGTGAAATTGAGATTCCATTGAAAAAACATATCCAAGTAGATGTGGTACAAATTTTATCTTGTGTTTTATTGTATTTTTGGAGTTACACTCTGTGGAAAATAGGGTTTGTGGCTAGACCTAAAACTAGTCTAAAACAGGTGTTTCAGGTAAAAATGTCAGAACTTATTCATAACAGATCCAAATTAAGTAAGAAAAAATGTGTTGGTTAGAGTACAGTATTTATTATTCTATGTAAAATTTTCATATCCATACAAAAAATATTCCATGTGGGGCACGCTCTACAAGTTTTCTCTCTAGAATAAGTCAGAATTCAACAAGGTATGCCATTTTTTCTATAACTCATTTTTTGAGAGGTTCCAAGTAGTGACACATGGAGGAATTGCATAAAACACTCTGAAGAACATTGTGTACTATTTTATTATCTTTATTCATTATAGGTACATAGTTATGATTATTTCAAGTTAGGGTTGTTGAATAATACAAAACTAGTCATGTGAGACTAAAGAAAAGTTTGATGAAAATGCTAGTCTCTTGTTGTTAAAATTAAAGAAGGTTTGCAGGTATGTGATCATATACACCAGGTCTATTACAGAGTTACAAATCAGATTTGGATGATG
>SNQJ01S0051082.1:5121-29560 GCA_010110895.2 Picea sitchensis
ATATTTAATCACAAATTCCCTTTTAATACTAAAATAAATGATTTGGAAAATAATAAGGTTAAACCCATATTTAATTATGAAAATGGTATCATGAAAGGTTAATGAGGTGATGAAATGTGAAGAATTATTAAGGGAAAGGTGGATGGAAATACGAAATTTGTGAGTCTTAACATACCCCCCAACTGAACTTATTGCATGTCCGCATGCAACTGTGCACAGATCTTCTCAAGAAATTTTGGCATCTGAATTTGGGCTTTGAGTGATGATAATGAATATTTCCAAGATGGGATTTACATAAGTAACAACTGAGATTTTCTTATGGTTGGTTCTTTTGTGACAACCATGAATATATAGAATGTTGGTTCTTGTGTAAAGAATATTCATTTCGTTATTTATTCTCTTTCTATTATGATAATAAAATGTTGGTTCTTGTGTAAACAACATTCATTTCATTATTTGTTCTCTTGTTGTTATGATAATAATTTACCCATTTACTTGCTAGAAAAAATAAGTTATTAATGAGCATAAGGAAACATCACTGAGTATAAGAAATCCATTTTGCATATTTGTGAATCATGCCAATATGTATATCAATGCTTATGAAGCAAAGTGCAACAGAGTATCATTGGAAGAAAAAAATGTTGATAAATGGTAAATGAGACAAAAAATGGAATGATGGTTGTGGAAAAATGGAGTGATGATAGCAAATATAATCTCCCCCCCCCCCAACTGAATTGGTTGCATGTCCTCATGCAATGTAGTATGAGTCATAGAAGTGAAAAGGAAAGGGAGCATGGTGAGGGATTTTTCAAAATTCATTCACTCTAGTAGTTGAGGAATTACATGATTAAAGTTTAGAAAATAACATACTTCCACTTACCCAAAATGTTGATGAACTATGCAATAGGAATATGGTTGATGTGGGTGTTGGAGCATGGAAGATGTCACTGTTGCAGGATCATGTGAAAGGTGACTATTGTTGTAGTTGGGACTGTCGTAACTGCTAGATCAGAGAATGTGAAGTGAACGAATCTGAACTGTTGCTGATGAATCATGGAAAAGTGTATAGTCTTCACCTGTTGCTAAACCCGATGGTACAATTATAGTCATGCGAATGAATGTGTCGATGTCGAGAATGAAGAGAAGTCATTCGATTATCGTCCATTGATGAATGTCATTAATCAATGCAAGGAAAACTCACCATTGATGTCAATGAGTGCCAAGGTACTCGAGTACATCTTGCAAAGTGAGAATATATTTGTTGATGTCAAGCCACTTGCAAGATCTGACGATCAAGGGAAAATGATGTATTCCCATGATTGTCAGCGAGATAAATTTCCATTAAGGCATGCAAGTCTCTAGGTACTCAAAAGGAACTCTATTCTATATCCCAGATAAGGCGTTGAGGTCGATCGGGAAAGACTTGTTGAAAGGTGGGCGTTAAGGAATCCTAGATCAGCCAACGCGAGTTCTGATAAAAAGATTGGTAGGACTATAGGAAAGATCTCAGTAGAAAAAGTGTTTATGGCAAGGCAATGTATTCATGGAAAGGGAGATGGATATTTTTATTGACAAGGAAAAATGAACTGAAAAGAATAAAGATATGTATGTGACTCAGAAAGATAGGCGTGTGCGAATTCATGAAGGATAATTCAATGGAAGATAGATTTCAACAAAGGGATGATCAATGTGCTTTGAAGGATAAACACGGGGAAAGGATTCATGACACTGAATGGTTGTATGAATGGTTTTCGTGTAACAACAAACGCCATGATGTGTAGAATGCGAATCGGCTGCTTCAAGCGGTCAATAAGGCATTTTTTTTTCAAAAGTTTTGTGATTCTTGAAAATCACTTCAGCAACAAGATGCGAGCGTCTTCATTCATGCAATCAAACTTAGTACTAATCCTGCAATAAAACTTGTGAGATCATCATAAAACATAAAATGCGAGATTAAGTATGAATGCAGAAAATTAAAGAGATAAAAAGTGTATTTTACCTGTTACCCGCTTATTCCATTGTTTATTGCTGCTTGAAGTGACTTAAGAAAAACAAATCATCATAAGTTGTAAAAAAAACATGTTTGGAGATTATTGTTTTCAAGAAATGTTTTAGATCCATTTGCAATTTTGATTTTTATAATTTTTTTTCAAAATTTTTATTAGTTTTTTTTTTAAATAATTTTTTATGTCACCTAAAATTTTATTTTAAATTATTATTATATAAAAAAAAAACTAAACTAAAATTATTTTTATTATGATAATTAAACAAAGAAAAATAAAAGAAAATTATTAGAATTTTTTTGTTGTTGTTGTTTATAGTTATAACAAAACCAAACAAAAATAGGATTATTTTTCAAAAGAAACGATTACAATTTTTATTTTTTATTTTTTTTATAACAAAACAAAAAAAATGATATTTTAGCTAGTTTATATATATATAATACCGAGCTCTGCGAATGTATGGACGGGTAGATCAATTAACCCAAATAGAACTTAGATGGACTTAGTATCCACACTGTGAAGTTTCATCCTCCCAGAGATCTGGAAGGATAAGGTCGCTAGCTGGCTGATCTTCAGTTTTTTCGTTAGAGCCTCTTCTAGATTCTTCCATCCTCATCCAATTGAAGAAGGCAGTGGCCGGTTTTTTAGGAGGAGATCCTAAAACCGATGTTGTAGCAGGTGGTTATGCACATATTTCGATGGCTAGTCTGACATGTTGCTTGCTGAATTTTTGATTGAGCGAGTCAGTCGCCTTCAAGATAGATAGTTTCCAAATTGCTTGAAGATTTTCTCTTCTATGCATTGTTGTCTTTGTGCTAACTACAATGGCCAGGTTCCTTTCCAGCACCTTCTAGCATGGGTTTCAGTTATTTCCATCCAACTCCATATTTCATTTTTAAGGTCCCAACTAGATCAGAATCTTGAGTGATACACCAGGTGAGAAAGAGAATGAATATTTTCAGTTCCTAATTTAATCTTGTAGTGATCACCCCCAAGCCTCTAGCCTACGTTAAGGAATCGCATGAAACTTTAGTTGGACATGAATATTGGAAGGCGTAAAATGGACTGCCAGCATAACACATCTTCAAAATCCCAAGAGTACAGATTCATCATAAAGCTCTTGCACTGCATGTCTAGTTCCATAATAGTGAATTCATGGCATAATTATAGCGTTTTCAATAGTTGGTGGAAGCTCTGTAACGGGATCTAAAGGTTCACCATCCTTTGTTGTTTTTTTATGTCTTTGTATGAGTTTGCATGCGCGTAACCACAACCTATATTGAATTCGTCAATAGTACATTCAAACACCCAGATAATGCTACAACAAGAAGAGAAGGAAGCATTCCAATTGACCCATCTCCTGCACCCTTTTTCTTACGCAGGCTCAACCATCAAAACGTCGATGAACTAGTTTCTGGAAGACGTAAACACATGAGCACTCAATAGAATCGTAGATCTCCATTATCTTCGGTTGATCACATGGAGATTAGCCCAATGCAACCATTGTGAGAAGATTGCAGATATACGTGGAGGGGGGGAAAACTGGCCAATCAAGAATAAGCCTGTGGCCAATCTCAAAATTGAAAGGGACCAGAATAATTATGCACCTGCAACACCTCTGGATGGAGAAAACCCCAGAAACTTCTACAATTATATCTAATGCTCATCACACCGTCCGTTGGATCATGTTAAATATAATTCTAGTGGATCGCGCACTCTAAAACTTTTGAACTGTGCATATGGAGAAGACGAGCTTCATTAATAAACACTCGTCGAACTGTGCATATGGAGAAGACAATATTTTCCTTTGCATTTTGAGGTATTCATGTCCTCGAATAAATAAATCTATTGGTACATGCTTTTATATCCTTCGATCAAAGGTTTAATTTCCATCCATCAACTGCTATGTACAAACTCTATCACAAATGAATCATGGTCTTTTCCTTTCCTACCAAGTTAGGCTTGCCAGCAAGGTTCTCAGTTCTTGCCTATTCTTCAGAGTTCTTGGACATTGAACGTCTTTGATACTTTCTTGTGTTGGCTTAAGCTTGAAGCTTTACGCTCTCCAATCAAATAAAAAGGCTGATGCACCTCATATTTGAGTTTATGTTTCTCTAATTCTTTGAGTAGGATGTAGTATTTGTAAATGCGGGTCTTTCCTTGTTTGTTTTGAAGCAATATGAATCGGATCATTGTGCCTAAGAACAAATGGATCCATTTGCAGGGATAAGAAGACATGACACAGGCTTCTCTCCTTTCCTTCAAATGTCAAGAGCTCCAAAGCCCCTCTGTTGTCCAGATAACTAGTTTCTAGATAACTTTAGTTAGTATTCTCGAAATGTTTCTATGGGGTGTTTCTGGCAAATGTGTGGGTTAAGTTTTGGCTTTTATTATTTATTTATTATTTTTGTAAAAATTTTGTTTTTATTTACATTCCTAAAAAACAAATTAGAAGATTTATTTAATACAAAGAAACAATTTTTTTTTTGTTTATGTATATGTATATATATATATATATATTCAAATGTTTTTATTCCTATATTAAATAAAACACAAAGCTACTATACAAAGCCAAATTTTAATTTTAATTTTTTTTATTTTTATTCCTATAAAAAAAAAATCCTAATTTAACTTAAGTCATTATTTTTTTTAATTGTGTTATTCTTAAATTTTAAAGGAAAATAAAGGAAAAACAATTCAAATTCACATGAAATTAAAGAAAATAAATTAATGAGCAAATGGAGGTAAATTGTTTGCAAAATAAAGATGAAATTGATTAGGCATGTTTTCAAACCATTAATTTATTCATTCCTGAAAAAGTTAAAAATATCCTACACTTTCTGATCCTAGCGATTGCACGAAGCACGAAGGAGAGCATACTTATTCTAAGTGAAAGAAAAAACTAAAAATAAAAGTATTTTTTTTAATTGTTTACCTTACCTACTCTATCCTAATTAAAAATTAGAGATTAGTTACATGTAGTCAAACTTCCAATGTAACCATGAGCGCAACAGTAATAAGAATATGTTCACTGTGAATTTTGTAAATGACTATCTAAAATATATATAAACGTGCGAAATTAACTGTTAAAACAGTAAATTAACAAAATAAAAAGAAAAACTAAATGAGTCTAACCTGGTACCTACTTGAAACCATCGTTCGATAATTCTTTCATAGGCATAGTTTTCTCTCCTTAGATCGTGTCGCAACTCCCAGTTGTCCTCTTCGATCTCCTGCTCGCATAATTGTTTGTTATCAAATGTGCATGGTTCCTTGTATGTTGTTTCTTCATTTTCCTCTGGAGGAGTAATTAGACTTTCAACTACTGTCAACATCTCTTCATCCCAAGAAGAAGGGATGCCAACTTTTGCTAGGTTCTGAGTGAGTTTTTCCAAGCTTATACTCATAGTTAAACCATATTGAAAAAGAAGAATGATTTATCATCAAAGATTTGAATTTTTAAAACTAAGAAATTAAAACTATTTATAAAAATAGAACACACCAAACTTGAATTCCTTGCGTTACTGGGAACCTGTTGTCACCAGGATATCGGTTCACACAAGTTATTTCATCATAAATAAAAACTAAATTTGCATAAATAAAAACACACTTTTGCATAAAATAAGAAGAAACACACTTTTCCATAAAAGGGAGAGGACAACCTAACTTTGGAGCAACCCCACTAAAGTGGATGTGCAGGTTATTACCTCTCCTATTACCATATTCTCTTTGCCCTTAGGTCATCCATAAAACCAATCCAAAATCATTAAAAAAATCTAATTCAAGTTCTACCTATTACAGTTTACAACTTCCCGGCAACGACGCAAGAATGTTGGTGCAATTATATGCATAATATATTACCAAACATAAATTATCAACCAGGATTCATAATCAGTAGAGTTGATTCACCATATGTGTCGATAACAGATAGGTTCCTATGTATGTTTAGTATAGCTTAGATAAGAAAACCATTTAGAAACCAACACACTTTTAAAAATAACAATCTTCAGACAATTGGAAAGATGGAAAGAAAAACTCATAAACAAGCAAAAGCTCTTGCTCAAGTGATGGACCGGTTCATTAATGGATTATGAAGGGAAAATATGAACTTTGATTCTATCCCGTGGAGCAATTAAACTAACAACAATTAACACTTTGCGCATTCACAACATTCCATTATAGGTGCATGTAGGGTGAGAGATGGAGGTCTTGATTATGCATGTGTTAGAAAGGTGTAACCTAATCAATTCTGGAAAAGAAATCTAAGTGTAGTGGGATGCTCCATTAAATCTCATGTATGGTGAAATATGGAGATCCAACTGTTCTTGCATTGACACACTTTGCAACAAATAGTGAAATCAAACAAAATAACATGAAATCAAAATAACAGGTACATGAAATGAAAATCTACACTAACAATTTACAATGAGTTTACCAAGATGGATCGTTGTCCCTTGTCGATGCCAACATGGAATCTTTTAGATCAACAGATGCTAACTTCTAAGAGACACAAGATCACTGAATTCGAACTTCCATTAATATTCAACAAGTAGGTTTATAAAAAGAGTCTTCTCATGAATCAAATCTACATCATAACAATTCTCTCCTCAAGAACCTACCTTACATCATAATAATTCTTCTACTTTATGAAGAGAGGGCACTCTCTTTTATACATGAGAGCTTTGAAAAGAAGATAAGCATCTCATAATTACAGATCCACTTTTCTCTCACCCAATTTCCCATTATTACAAAATATTATCCCTTCAAATCCTCACACATATCTCTCATATATCTTGGATAAGATATGACAACCAAAACTCCATGATATTCTCCTTGGAGTAGGCTTGAATTATCTCCTCAAATCTTGAAATGGTGGAGGAAGTATTCAATAAGTATTTTTGAATTAATCCTTCACATATTCCTACACATGATAAAGCTTACACATTCTTGAGATATATATGAAAACATGTCAATTTTCTAAAATTTAATCACAAATTCCCTTTTAATACTAAAATAAATGATTTGGAGAATAATAAGGTTAAACCTATATTTAATTATGAAAATGGTATCATGAAAGGTTAATGAGGCGATGAAATGTGAAGAATGATGAAGGGAAAGGTGGATGGAAATACGACATTTCTGAGTCCCAAGAATCATTAAAAGAAATTTCATGAATAACATCATTAAAAGAAACTTCATAAATAACATCATTGACAATTGGAGTAGAAGTATTAACATAATGAGAAGGTGGAAGGATGATTGCATCTCTTGGTAAAGGAAGACAAATGTTAGAATTAGAATGCGAGCCACTAGTACTATCATGTCAACCATGTTGCAAAGGAGTTGAAGGAGAAAATATAAGATCACATCCCTTAGTTAGCATATGAGAAAGAGGAGGAATAAGCACCATCCTAGATTTTCATTTCAAACTAGATAATTTTGTTCGATTTTGTGAAAATTAGAAACATTAATATGAGGAGGAATATTTGTGGAAAATGATTGGTGAGGCTAATGAAAACTAGGATGGTTACTAAGATATCCAATTTTACAAATTCCTTGGATCAAATAGCCAAATCAGCATTAAAAATATGCAATTTAGTAATGCCATGCACAAATCAAGTGAAAGAGTGAATGAAAAATAATTCTTCTTCTATTGGTAACCTCTTATTGCAAGATGTAAAATGCATAAGAAAATATGATCCTTGAACAAAGTCTTCTTGATGTATACCATAGGAGATGAGGGATAAAAATAAATAATAAGGTGATGTAACTATAATTAATGTAATGATAATGAATGAGGGTTATGGTGATGAGATTAACATGTCCCTCCCCATCAAACAGACATTTGTTGCAATGATAATCAATTGTAGATTGTTTTGTATGACCAACTCATATACCCACATCACATCTTTTGTTAATCACAAGTTTTTCTATTTGATGACATGCTTAGGAATATAGCATAGCCTTAGTTGTTTGATTGATGTTTGAATGGAAATTTTATGATGTACATGTCAAGAAGGAGGCAACTCTAATTTGTAATCATTTTTTCTCATCCTCGGTAACACCTTATAAGGGACATAGTATTTAGATGTTAATTTATTGTTCTTGTTTCGTTGAATTGGGGCAATTTATTTGTATTGTTACACCCTCAAAATACCTGATCCCTCACTCAAAGTGAATTTCATTGCAACGTTGATATGGTTGTTATTTCATATTAATTATTTATTATAGCCAAGTTATCCTTCAATCACTACAAGAAGAATGCCTTCTCATGGAGGTTTTTACAGAACCTCCCCAAAAAATTATTCATTAATTGTTTATAGTGGAGGTGGGTAGTCGGTGGGGTGTTTCTATGGAGGTATTTTTTTTGGTGTGCCTTTTAGGATTGTTCGCACCAGTGCTAAAATGTTCAAATACATCGTCACTATTCATAGTTGATTTTGTTAGCATATGAAAGTGGTTGAATTTTTTTTGCAAACAATCTTTATCGGTGAGCCTATATGGTACATATGACCTGATACTCAAGTGAAACATAACACATCAATGCATATGTGTTCAAACACACCATCATAAGTTATAAAAAATAACAAGAATCGATCAAATCACACAAATACCATTGGAAGTTATGTATCGGTGCATCTGAAATGTCTGATGGCGCATCGCGGTAAGGGTAAATAAAAATAAACTACCAGATCAATTTTCATTGTGACACCTCATCTAGTGATTTTAATATCTCAATCAAGCACTGATGCTTACTCTATTTTCATAGATGCCCTGTTTTCGATGCTTCTCAATGATTTGGATAGCTCCATCGGTTGGTATTTTAGAGATTTCCATTTTTGGTAAATTACCACAAATTTTCAATTCCTCTGAATGGTGGAAACATGCCTCCTTGGGATATAAGAGTAAGCACCACTACTGGTGCATCCAAGTTTTACCTTAAGTGGTGATTTCTCTTAAATGAACCAAATCTCATGCATCATAGAGGACAACTCTCGGTATATAATGTGATGGTACTTTTCAAACTCCAAAGAACCAATGTGTTTCATTTAACAAAGTGCACCATTAAAAAAAATACATGAAATATAATTGAGTGGTGCAATCTGTAACATACCTAGCCACCCACAGGCTAGGCCATGCCACTTAAACAGGATGCAACACACTCAGCCACCAGCAATAAAGGCATGTTGTAGTCCCAAGACTCATTTCTATGAAGGAATCTTGAATTATAACAACATTTAATCTCAAAACAAACATGACAGAACCACATCCATTAATCAAGATCCTTGCTACAACATAAATAAGTAAACAGTGTGCCATGTACAAAAAATAACCAACAGACAAGCACATTAAAAAATACATATCTCAAAGATAATTAAATACACAGCGGAATAAAAATATACAGAAAACAGAAAGAACACTTACCTTTCAATTAAACATTCACCAATTTCCTGCACACCAAGGACGTTCCTCCCAACTATAGAAATTATTGTTCATTTACTCTCAACAATAGGTCACCCCCAAGCCATGGCTATGAATCTACAAGGATGGGTCTTGGGCCAAATCTAAAACACAAAGATGTTGGCTAACTAGCTCTTAGGTTTGCCAACCTCACAACAAATATGAATTTCTAGATCTCTTTCTCCCTCAGTCTGCACCACCCAAAGAAACAAACACGCTTATCTTCCATGTAGTCCCTCGGACTATCCCATTTCTATCCAGGGCTCCATTTCTATTAGTCAGGAAATATCCCTACTGGAAACTCCAAGGATCCTCATTTGTGGACAGTTCTATCCGAACTGCCATCAGTCTCATAACTAACAGGCTTCTCAACACTCAAGCTACCACAAGCCTTTCAACACTCACAACAATCCAAAGTACACCAAATATCTTCTACCTGACCTGCACAACCCTAAAATAATGGACCCCCTTCTCTGCCACTCAGTCCCTCAGCTTGTCCATATCTTTCCAAGGCTCCAGTGCTTTTGGTTAAGAATCTCCCTACTAGGAGCCTCCAGACTTGGAGTTGTGGACAGTTCTATATGAACTTCCATCAATATCATGCACATAGGCATTCATTCCCTTCTAGAATGATCAATAATTATTACATCCATTCATCAATGGCTTTCATTTTCCTTCCATTTGTTTACATGCTCATCCCAAGAGCATACAAACTAGCAATAGTGAGTGAAGAGGAAAGAAGAACAATAGAAGAAGGGAACAAAACGAACCAGGGGAAGAAGATGAACAAGAAGGAATAAAGATCCCCAAACTTCACCCAGATTCATCCTCATGCAACAATTCATATCCATGCTCAGACCAAGAGCACATGAATTCATCCTGAGTGAAGGAAAGGAATAAGAAGAAGAAGAAGAAGGGAGAAGAAGCGCCCAAAACAATCCCCAATGGATGTTTATATAATCACAAGAACCAAGAACCACATGGCCTTCACCAAGAATCCCATGAAACCACTTTTCTCCATAAAAGCAATTATGGTAAATAAAAAATAATAATCAAAATACTTAGCCCCTCAAGCCCCCTCTCTCGTGGAATCATATCCCCCTATCACTTTTTTCCTTGTCCATCTTGCAGCCAGCGGTTTATTTTATTAATTTATATGAAGTATTACATTTCCTAGGCACTTTACTAGCTCACCAGCCCAAGTCACAATTACATAATACATTGTAGTTCATAAGGGTTAAAACTGGTATGTTACTTCCCCCTCTCCTTATTTTGGCACTTTCCTTAGTGAAAAACACCATTCCAATGTTATTAACATTACAAATCTAGGCTCTTTGGCCTTGATCCACACAAACATTCCAGCCAACTCTTATATACATATGCACTATGGCCCAAAATTACATGTATACACAGGTATTCCGACCCAAAACATGTATAATGATCTTCAGAATTTATATTTCTGGTAGCAGTTCCAACCAGAAATCTCTCCTTCCCTCTCATCCCTGCACAACCCAAAGAAATGAACCCCCTTCTCTTCAATGCAGTCCCTCGGGCTATTTCACTTCTCTCCATGGCTCCAGTGCACTCGGCCAGGAAGTTTTAGAGCTACGGCTTCAAGAACTCTAGCTGCAACAAGTCCATTGGACTTTTTTCATTCCATGACTTCATCATTGAGCTTGATTTCCTTCTGGTGTTCTTTTTTGCAAGATTCTGACTTCAATAGCAGGCATCCCATCTGTATTATAAAAATACATTTATCATGAGATATTGTTATAATAATTTCAATCATAAATGTCAAATATGTTTTATATAGGAAAACAAAATTTTCCAAGCATGAGCTTCTTGCTCATAATGTTTGGCTCTGTAGTTGTAGATATAATTCTTCCTTATGGGATTACATCCCTTCCATATTAGAGACCATCCTACCTGCAATTTCCTTGATTTACATTCAGCCAAAACAATTTGTCAGCAATTTATTAAATTATAATTCCCAAAATTGTTTCATATAGGAAAAACAAAAATTCTAGACATGAGCTTTTGCTCATAATAATTTGGCTCTTGTAGCAATAGGCACTAGTCTTCTTTATGGACTTGCAACACTGCCATATTCAATACCCTTTCTTCCTTCAATTTCAACATTCCTCAGCCAAAGAAATTGTCAATATATATATATATATATATATATATATTCATGGAAAAAAGTGATCTCAAAATTTTTTTCTACTACAATTCATTTACTTCCATCGATCCAACAATCAATTGGAATGATCCAATCATTACATACACATGTATTATTATCCACTACTTTCCAAAAATATCACTTTGTTTCCCCCAACAAATATTTTATGTAATTTGTCATTATGTAGCTACTTTAACTTGCAACTTTCTTGTTGCAATATCTAACAGTTCTAGGTACAGCAACTTTCTTGTTACAATATCTAACAAATTTAGGTATTAAGATATATATATATATATATATATATGGAAAAAAAGTGTTCTCAATTTTTCTACTACAATCCATTTACTTCCATCGATCCAACAATCAATTGGAATGATCTAATCATTACATACACATGTATTATTAGCCACTGCTTTCCAAAAATATCACTTTGTCTCCCCCAACAAATATTTTATGTAATTTTTCATTATGTAGCTACTTTAACTTGCAACTTTATTGTTGTAATATCTAACAGTTCCTTAAGTGTTTTCAACTTCATGAGTTAGCAATACTCACATCATTTCAGCTGTTAGCATAATCATTTCTATGTTATATAATATATACATGCATTCAACCAATGCATTCAATGATTCATGTATTATTACTTGTAACATTTTTAATACCTCCAAAATTGATCTTGAAATTGTAACAACAAAAATCCAATCACCTTCAGCTAGTATTCATATTAAACATAATGCATCTATCCATCATTATGTACTCTTAGCACCAAAGGATTTTCATAATGAAACAATTAATCATTAAATAAAATAACAATCGATGTACCAATACCGATGGCCACATTTACGCAATGCATCCATGTATTGGATACATAATACCACATAACTATGTACCAATAACGATGGCCACATTTACACAATGCATCCATGCCTTGGATACATAATACCACATAACTATGTCATGCATTCACCAAGGTGAGTTGGAAGGTTTGGCCAACTCCTCAACACATCATCCAAAAACATCCTACTACTTTCCTAACTATTTGGATACCTCCCTTTTCAACCAAAACAAAACACTAAGAATATAATTCTTAAGTGCTCTTTAGTTTCAAAAAAGAGGTTGCAATCCAAACATTCACTATACAGTAGATACCATTGAGCACTCACCTAGCACTATAGCCCTTCCATATCCAACCATGTTATGGTCTCACACATGACTAGATCTATGAATATGCATTGTTATAGGAGTATGTCTCCTTAATTAACTTGGTTATGATCCCATAACCAATCATAACACAATATGCAACCAACATTTTATCTAAATGCATTCTAGCATCAACAAAATTTACATACTCTAGGCCTTTGGTCATTACATATCAATTTAAATATTGAAAATTATCTGAGCGAATTCTTACCTCAATCCCCTTCAACATGTATGCATCAACAAAAACTAAATGCATACCTACCTGGTTGTTATTAACCTACTTGTTTCTATGTGACCAATTGATATTTGTAGAAACTCACAGACTTCCTCCTTCTTCATTCCAATCACCATTCCTGCCACCCTCATGGGTCTTCACCTAGATGGAAATTATAAGCAACAACATCCAAATCTTTAACCATTCTATATATTTTTTCCTAAATACATATTCCATCATTAGTCATCCTCAATTCCCATGACATCATTATTTCATAATAATAGACTATTGTAAGTTCACAAGCATGTTATATGCATATCCAAGCATGTACAATTATGCATCCATAAGCACCATACATTTACTCTAAACATGCCTACTAATGCATATGAATTTTAACTTTAGTGTATGCCTCATGCACTCTAGTGGATTTATGTTTCAATTCACTTGTTTATTAATCTATTTATGTTTTCGTTGGTTGTCCTTGAACTCCCTCAAATCCTTCCTTCCTTGCATGCTCCCATTCTATTCATCTTCATTATTTTTCCCTGGTATGAACACGTTCCAGTGAAGTTCCACTTGTTCATTCTGCAAGCCAACTAGTGTACTCAAATTGCAACAAATCCCCTTGGGTAGTCATGCCCAAATTTTCCTTTATGAGACATTCCAACACCCTGGAATGAAGTAGCTCAAAACATTTCATCATTATACTACAAAATTCTTGAATCGAATACTATTACTCATATCTCTTCATTCAATTACTTCATTAACATTTCCCTGTGAAACCAAGCCTTTCACACTTAATACGATTCCCTGATGGAAGTCCATTTCACCCAGTGACATTTTTCAAGTTAGAGAGAATTCTTAATTCTCTGCATTGTCGTCTTGCTTCCACTATGAACTATGACATCAGAAGTGGATTTTTTTCACACTCAAGATTTGCAACTGTCTACACATTTCTACATTCAAGGCTATGGAGCCTTAATGTTTTTCTTTCTATGCCCTTCATTTACATTTTTAACCTGCTATCTTCATATCCTATGTGAGGATTCTTTCTTTTGTAGCACCTCACCCAACTTCTGTAAGATTTTTCATGCTTCCATGACTCTAACATCTGATCTTATTCTTGAATTGATATGATTATACCTTTAATCTTGAAAAACCTGCAAGCAACCATCTTGTTAGAATTATACATATCATACAAAAAAATTCAATTAAATTTACAGGTACATTTTCTGTTTAATTTATGAAGAAATAGATCATAGTTATCCAAATTAGAATAATTCCAAGCCATTCTCCTCTGAATCAGCTTTCCAATGGATATAATTTATTTCCCTAATTCGATATCTATGTTGAAAGTTATGGCTTCCTGAGAAAACCACTTTCAACCCTTTTTCTCTTGTTTTGCAATAGGATTTTGTCGAAACAAATTCCACATCCCCCTTTAAACTAGTACAGAATCTAAATTCTACATAGGCTCTTCCTTCAATCCAATTTCCATGTGACCACGGCTTGAAAACGTGGGCTTAATCCTTCCTTAGCACTTTTCTTTCTTCAACAGAAAAAAACATTCAACCACTAGCCCCCTTTTACTTCGACTGAAGTCTCATAGGCCCAAGGGCTATGACCAAATGCTTAGCTGGAGGAACCTATCCAAAGCTTCAGGATATCAGGGCTTCATATCTTTAGGCCTCATAGGTTTCACCTTCATCACACTTTCGAACATACCCTTCCTCGAAGCTTTGGGGCTCTAGACCTTCAGCCTTCATAGGTTCTTCTTATGCCACAAAAAATTCCCTCCAAACGTCGAACTGGCGAAATCCCAAGCGGCTCCTCAGAGCATCTCTACTATAGTGCTTCGAAGCTTCATACTTCAGAGGATTTTACAACAACATACTCTCTTATCCCTGAGTGTTGAATCTCTAAACTTTCAGAGTCGCATCAACAACTACGCACTAGGGGTAATATGTGTTGAAAAATATAGAGATAAAACGTGGCCCATTATGCGGGTGACACATGCCAAGTCATAACTAGAGAGAACGATCTTCAAAAAGCATGGAATACGATGACACGTGGAAAGCATCAAGTGTTCCCATGTCACCCTAGGTGATGTCATCATGTCACATCAATCTAGCGCTCTGTGACTTCAACTACTTCGGGCTTCGAAAGTCTCTTCTTCCACACACCTTAAAACTCCCGAACACTGAACTGGTGGACTCCCGGTTTGTTGCTCTCCATATCTTTGGGACTTTAGACTTTGGGGGACTTCACCACACACCATTACCAATCTCTCGAGTCGTCGAACTTTTGAACTATGCTTCTCCATATTTTCAAGACTCTGACACTTTGAGGCTTTGGGCTTCGGAGGAATTTGTTTCTCGAATCCATCCAATATTTTCTTCAAATGCCGAATTTTTGAACAATCGCTAATCTGTGGACACGTGTCCCCTAATTTCCAGTGTTCTGGATTGACTCCAGACTTCGGGACATCGGAGAAAAATTATCTAAGTGACATAAGGGATAAAACACTTGAATGTCAAATAATTGATAATCTATAGACAAGCGTCCCAAATAATAGATAACCATGATTTTCTCTAGATTTCAGGACTTCGAGAGATTTTCTTCCTGGTAGCTTAAGGAATCGCTTCTCGTGGAGTGCGGAACCTTCGAAATTTCATGATATCTACATCTCACGCTCGATCTCACGTAGATCTGAAGGATGGGATCTGATCTTTTCCACTATGACTCACCTCGTGATCTTTTCTTGAACCAATGGCCCACATCCGTCCTTGGAGAAATCCAATGGTTAAGTACTCCTCGCTATGATCTACGGCGTATATTCACTCCGAGACTTCGGATCTTCAAAGATTTTACCTCCTTTTCATCGAAGACTTAAAATTTTTAGAAGCAACTAAGTTTGAAGGAATCTAATGCATAATGACCCCACACCTTCTTCATATCCAATGGCTATGAAGGACCTGTCTTTTCCCAAACAAATCCAACGGTCCAAATCTAAAATTTATCCCATGGTGGCGATCGTTCCCAAATTTGAAAGGGACGGTAACGATAATTCAATCCCTTAATAAGGATCTCATACATTCTATATTTTTCATGGACTCTGCAATGCCATTCCTCCTGATCTTCATGACTTCAAAGTCCTAACTTGATCTCAACCACAAGATATTCTCTGATAGATACGACCCATTCTGGCCTAGTGTTTCAATTGTGGCTCTGATACCAATATTTAACATACCCATCCACCCACAGGTCGGGCTATGCCACTTAAACAGGTTGCAACACACCCAACAACCAACAAGTGGGGCACGCTGCAGTCCCAAGACTCAGTTCTCTGAAAAGATCTCGAATTCTAACAAAATTTAATCTGAAAACAAGTATGAAAGAACCATATGCATTAATCAATATCCTTGCTATAAAATAAATCATTAAACAACATGCCATGCACAAAAAATAACTAGCAAACAAACACATTAAAAAAATACATATCTTAGAGATAATTAAATACATAGTGGAATAAACATATACAGAAAACACATAGATATCTTATCTTTCAAGTAAACATTCACCAACTAGTTGCAGACCAAGGACGTTCCTCCCAACTATAAACATTGTTGTTTATTTACTCTCAATAATAGTTCACCCCCGATCTAGGGCTATGAATCCACAAGGATGGGTCCTCGACCAAATCTAAAACACATAACAGTTGGCTAACTAGTTCTAAGGTTTCCCAAACTCACAACAAATCTGAATTTCTATCTCTCTTTCCCCCTCAACCTGCACCACCCAAAGAAATGGACACCCTTCTCTTCCATGAAGTCCCTGATACTGTCCCATTTCTCTCTAGGGCTCTAGTGCTACTGGTAAGTAAATCTCCCTACTAGAAACTCCAAGGATTCTTAGTTGTGGACAGTTCTATCAGAACTACCATCAATATCATAACTAATGGGTCTCTCAACACTCAAGCTATCACAAGACTTTAAGCACTCACAACAATCCAAAGTACACCACCTCTCTTATATACGACCTACACAAATCCAAGAGAACGGACCCCCTTCTCTGCAACACAATCCCTCAAGTTGTCCATCTCCTTCAAAGGCTCCAGTGCTTTTGGTTAAGAATCTCCCTATTGGGACTCTCAGGAATCTCAGCTATGAACAGTTATATCCAAACTTCCATCAATATCATGCCCACAAGCATCCATCCCCTTATGGAATGATCAATAATTATTACAACCATTCATCAATGGGTCTCTTCTTCCTGCCATTCATTTCAATGCTCAGCCCAAGAGCATACAAATTAGCAATAGTGAGTGAAGAGGAAATAAGAACAAGGGAAAAAGGGAACAAAATGAACCAGGGGAAGAAGATGAACAAAATATAATAATGACCCCCAAACATCACCCAGATCCATCCTCATGTAACCATTCATATCCATGCTCAGACCAAGAACATATGAATTCATCCCGACTGAAGGAAAGGAAGAAGAAGAAGAACCAGGGAGAAGAAGCACTCAAAACAGCCCCCAAGGGATGTTTATATAATCACAAGAACCAAGAACCACATGGATGTAACACACATGAATCCTTAATACTCTTTTAAGGGGTAAGGTATCATAAATTCGTTTTCCTTAACTAACTCATCTCGAATCATCTCTCTGAGATAATTCATTCTCTTCTACTTACGCTTAGCTTTCTAACGACTGCTATCGGATTCTAAATTGACCCTTGGCTTATCTCTTACAACTTCATCTCGTTAGTATCATCTCTTGGTTCCTACCTCTCGTAGAGAAGGTCCAGGCATCAACCAATTTGACTACTCCCTTAACCCTCCTTTGACACATAGGATAGCGGGGAATTTGAAGTTTGATGCTTTGGCGTTGAATCTCTCCTTGCTATCTGGGCCTGATACCTCCTTAACTCTCTAACTTTCAAAGTCCCAAAATCTTTCCACATGGTTCTGACCTTCAGACCTTTTTGGTCTCTCTAAATTCTACACCCAAAATCCTTTGAAGTCCCGAAGTCCCCGACTCTCGGGGTCCCAGTCACTTCACCAACCACGTTGTCTAGGTGCACACGTGCCAGGAAATGACACGTAGGAGGGGTCATGGTGAAATGTGTTACGTTCCAATTAGCCTATAGGGTATGGGATACACACAAATCTAGGTAACACGTGGTATATCAAGTTGGGGTCCATGTCACCCTGGATGATGTCACTGCACCAAGTCACTCTGGACTGAAAGCCTCCTAACATTCCTTAGATCTCACGGTCGAGATCTGGCATATCAATAGCTAGGAAAGAACCTGAAGGATCCCTTGATCTATGGTTCTAGGTTCTTCGTGGCTCTGGCCTTTGGGGTTTTGGATCCTGGTTTAGTTGGTAATATAGGTTCACCTAACCACCCGGGGAACCGCCTAACGTTGGTCAACCTTACGGGTAACCGAGTCTCCCGGTTACCTTCGGATTCTATAAGGATGGTATGGTTAGTCATACTCTGAAGTCCCAAACTTCTGAAGCTCTGAATCTAGGAGGACTTAGATTCCTTAAGATTAGCCTAAGGTTCCTAGGTATTGATCATATCGGTCCTCTCGAACGAATATCACCTTCTCGTCTTCCAAATGAGGAGATCTCCCCTTTCAAGGCTTGAAATTTGCTATCCTTCCTGATATTTATCATGAAATGGTTAAGGACTTGGGCATGGAATCCTGATCACACGACAAGGAGTCTGAAATAGGTATCCTATTCATACGGATAGGTTCAAATTGACACGATATCTCCTATCCTAGTCGTCTTACAAGATTATGTCGCAAGAAGCCTCAGGAGATAAGTTAGGCATACAAACTATCATTCAGAAGCATAATTTCACAAGGAGATGAAGTCATACACATATCATAACCATTCCACATAGAAACTATTTATAGATACACATATATACATAAACCCATGCATTCATCCATTATTTCAGTTCAATACATAAAGTAGGAAAATACTTATCAGAACCAAATAATGTGAAGCGACTACTGAAAGGGGTGTCCATTTCCTCAAAACCATAGGCTCAGTCACTCCTAATATATTTACCACTAGCCACCCCTGAGCTAGACCATGATGCTCTAAGATATAATCCTTTCTTCCAACTCAACGACAGTAGGGACATAGGTTACTTTCCTCCTCTCGTAGGATCTTGTCAATGATTTACACAATACCATGCAAGGAGGATCACTTAAGTACTCACTCAGTCACTCATCGGCCTCATTTATCAACTTGTATCATGACCCTGCTAGCCATTTTATGCCACCAGAACACACTCATTTTCTAGTTCTTCTTTGAACGAGAGAGCTTAGTCTCTCCTCTTTGCACTCTTTGCAGGTCTTCCTCTACCCATCACACCTTCCTTTCTTTCCTTTCTTAGAAAGATTCTGTGTGGCTTGAATTCCTAGTCTATGTTCAGGTCTGAAATCCTTAAATATGGGTGCTCTGCCCCATCCCCTCATTAACTCTTGAGGAGGTCTTCCCACCTACCAACCTGACTATAATTCATTCCTGGGTCAGAGGATTGTTCTAGTCGTGAGTAATTAAATATAGTAAGGTACTAGTTTGGTGGAGGTTAATGCAACCATTCTTGGTCCCCTTCACCATTTCTTCCATAGCATTCATGGTCTCTCTTAGTACACCCCTCTTCCAATAGTCATGGAACACTTATCCATTTTCTAGTAAATAACAAAATTTACATTCATTGGCCTTTTATACAAAGGTCCATCAAATCAAACATTCACACATATTGAGTTTTCCATAGTTTCTTGGCCAATATAGTATATTTACAAACTGAGGGAAATGGGTTGTTACAATGGCCTTCCCCAAGAATCCCATGTAACCACTTTTCTCCATAAAATCAATTATTGTACATTAAAAATAATAATAATAAATCTTAGCCCCTCAAGCCCCCTATCTCTTTTGTCCTTGTCTGTCTTGCATCCAGTGGTGTATTTTATTAATGTATATGAAGTATTACATTTCCTAGGCACTCTGTCCCCTTTTTGACTTTACCATCTCACCAACCTAAGTCACAATTATATAAGACATTATATTTCATAAGGGTTAAAAATGGGATGTTACATAACCAGTTTTAAAAATGCATTGGTGCAATTAACAAATGTGCACTAGAACACATATTGAATGATTTTTCATTTCCAAGTGTTTCCTTTGATGCCCCATATCTAGTTCTCTACTATTTACAACACCCCATTAAACAAAATGACAATGCTTCAATATAACATTCACACTCGTGCGTTCCTAGTAACAAATTGCACCACATCATTTTCAACGAATCAATATAAAAGAGCGATGTCCATACTAACAGAAACTACACCAATACGTTAAAATATATGATACACTACTAAATTATAGCATACCAGTAATTTCATTTAGCAAAATCACATAGTTGTGAACACATTTCATAAATAAATGGGTTGGTGGTGGGTTTATGTCAACCACATGCACCATTGTGCCATGTCATTTCGGTGGACACTTGGTAAATGGTGCTCTCAACAATAGAAAACAATGTTAAACAAAAGTTTGCTTCGCTAATAGCATGGTAGCACCAGTTTGTTTATATTAACACATCACATTTCATACATTGATAAAGAACAATTTCACCTATCGGTCCACCTAGATCCAAACAGTGGACGATTAATGTAAAGAGGACAACATCAGACTAAATTTTCACAAATTATTAGCACAATGTGTCTTATGATAAACACCACTAATATGCTAGGAAGTGATCCAATTTAGATAAATGTACCAATGCATTATATTAATCGATCACACAACCAAGTTTTTGAGAAAAAAAAAACTTTTGTGGTGCGTCAAATAACTAAAATGAATTGGTGATGTGTACCACAACAAAACGATCAAAATACATAATAATTTACCATATCAATATGTTTTATGGGATGCTCAGTAATCGGTGTGTTATAACACAATTGCATTGGTATCAATGCATACAAATCTGAAATGGATCATTGGTGCATTATGTTAAATGAAACACAACGGTGTGGTTAAGTGAGTTTCAATGGGAAAATAGTTTAAAAACTATCATTTCAGTGTGTCTTTTAAAACTTGCACATTATTGGCGAGTGAAGAAAATTCAATGCACCGGTTAAAAGTGTCTTGTGCTCAATCTAACATAAATATTCGATGAGTTTAATATAACCAATCATACCGTGTGTTTTAATGTTAACCAACTCTATTACAGTTGTGTGTTCTATAGAACCAATCACCCCATGGTATTCACTTCATATGTGAAATTGTATTGACGTTCATTTTGTATGACAACCCTTAACCAATGCGCTGTATATCAAAACCACTATAGATATCAGTGCTCGACTAATAGTGATGCACCCATGCATTATATTCAACAAACCTTTGTTTAGTGCCTTATGTTTGATAGGGATGAATGGACATAGTGTGTATGTTTTTGTTAATCTAGTACCAGTTATGTTTTCACTTTTGTTTTCAAAACGGAAACTAATTTCAGTTCTTGATAAATACAAATTACTTATATATGTTTTTGTTTTATATTTTAAATTCATTTTATCTATATATATGTGCCTAGAAAGGATTTTATGTAAATAAGATACATCGACGATGTCGAGTGTAGTAGAAATAGTAGAAGCAATTACAACCAAAAGAAAAATAATGTAATTAACAAACTACATATGCAAAACGCCACAATTAAATTTTGTGGAGTTTTAGCTTTGTGGAGGCAAAAACACAGGTCACTCTTTGGTGCCTCTCATAATTTAGTGCATGGGCTCAATCCTCTAGGAATTCCTTAGTGCTCTGCCTCACATCTCCTCCTCAATGGGTTACTCCATTTTCTCCAAGATATCGTCATCATCATTCTTGTAGCCATAATATGAACTAACATTAATTTGCTTATAGATATCATACCTACACCTCCTCTTTTTCTCCTCGAGGGGGCTTATCGAATAGCTCTTTGAGGATGGAGAGGAATTTTGTAGCTCTGAAGTGTCTTTAACCAGGGCCCTTGTTTGTGGAACTAGGCGCATAAAAAGTATTCCCTTCTAAATCAATCATCTTGGCTTGTATTTTGAAAAAATTAGGACTACCAAGCTCTATGATCGAAGCTTCCTAGTGACCCTTTGCCATGTTTAACAAGAAAGGACCTTGGTGGATGTCTTAATTATAACACTATGTCAACCTCAATAATGACCTAAGCTCCATATTGTATATTTAGTAGAAGTTAAGAAGCACATTTGGAAAAACAATCAATGATCCATAAGCTTTGTCAACATTCCTTATCATTAAACACTAAGCATTTTCTTGGATTCAAACAACTCCTCCATGAGATCCTAACCCATGTACTTAATAAGAATCTCATAATGTTACTTATTCTCCACAACCATGCAATCTGTCACTTTCTGATCCATAAAGGGAACATGAGAAACAAACTCTCACTCTCTTTGCTATTGGTTTTCCTTGTCTTTCTCTCCCATTTATTTTTCCACATCCTCATATTCCTCCAATAGGAATATATTTAAGGTAATGATGTCCCCACTCTCGATCATCAACTAGACTTGTCCCTAGATAGATTCAATCCTCTACCACTCCCCTAGTGCTTTCACCCACATCTAGTTCTTTGCAGGTCACTTGACTTTCTCTAAGATATTGTTCTCGTCATCCCTTTTGCCATAATAATTAACGTCAATTCACTTGTATATAACATACATATACCTCCTCTTATTCACCTCATGGCGCTTATCTAATATATCCTTGATTACGAGGAGGAATTTCCTAACCACACTTGTATAATTGGTTGCTAGAAGATTTTCACATTCCATTTTCCAAGAATCAATTATACAAGTATGTTTTGGAAATTCCTCCCCAACATAAAAGAGATATTCTATAAGCCCCCTGACGTAGAGAAGAGGAGGTATAGTTATGTGATTTACAAGTGAATTGAATCGTGTTATTATGGTGACAGGGATGTCAAGAAAAGTATCTTGGAAAAGTCAAGTGACCAACGGAGGAGTAGATATGGGCCATAGTGTCGAGGGACTAGGAGAGGATCAAGTCTATCTATAGGGAGGCTAGGTTGACAATCAAGAAAGGCAAGGTCTTCGTTATTAATCTAATTCTATTCGTTGAATATGAAGATGTGGGGGGAGAAATGGAAGAGTAGGAAAAGGGAAACCAATAACATAGAGAGAGAGAGAGTTTGTTTCCCATGTGCCCCTTCTAGATGAGAAAGCGATTGAGCGCATGTTTATGGAGAAGAAGAAACATGATTTGATTCTTATTAAGTACATTGGTGAGGATCTCATTTAGGAGTAGGCCGAGGCCAAGGAAATGCTTAATACTTAGCGATAAAGCATGCTCACAAAGCTTATGGATCATGGATTTTTTCCAAATGTGATTATTAAATTCTATTAAATATATAATATGGATCCTAGGTCATTCTTGATATTGACACAGTGTTATAATTAAGACATCCACTAGGGTCCTTTAATGATGAACAGGTCAAAGGGCCACTGGGAATCTCTGATCATAGAGCTTGACAGTCCTAATTATGCCAAAGTAGGGGCAACGATGATGAAATTGGAAGGGAACAAAGTTTATGTGCCCGGTTCCACTGACAAGGGTCGTGGTTATAGATACTTCAGGGATATGAAATTGCTTCCCATCCTAAAAGAGTTCTTTGATAAGTCCCCTTGAGGTGTAGGTATGAAATTTACAAGTGAATTTATGCCAATTCATATTATGTCTACAAGAATGATGAGGATGATATCTTGGAGAAATTTGACTAGCCTACAGAGGAGGAGGTGCAAGGTATAGAACCGAGGAAGTGACAGAGTATCAATTCCATGCACTAAATTATGAGAGGCACCGAAGAGTGATTGCCTCCGCAAAGAACANATCGCACTATGGTTATTATTACTTATGATGTGGTGAATGCTTGAGGCATTCTTGGTATGGTTGGTCTTGTACTTCGATATGGTATGTGTTGGTTGGTTGGTTGAGTGAGGAGGACTTTTATAACTAGTACATCATATGACATGGCTATTATAAGTCATATCTTTGAGTTGCTTATACATGGTTGAGGGATGTTCATGTTCTATGGTGATGTATACATGAGGGACATGCATTGGTTCTTTGATATGATTCATTGATGACATGGTAGAGATATGAACTTGGTTGTTAGTATGTTGTATGGTACATGATTGATGCCTCATATGGTATATGGTTGTGATACATTTATTGGCATATGGTTTGTGGTACATGGTATGGTACATGTGTTGATGTACATGGTTGATGTGCATGGTTGGAACATGATTGGTACAAATTGATGTGC